>JANAVB010007199.1:12573116-12731110 GCA_029216955.1 Iris pallida | reverse complement strand
TAGGCCATGTTGTCTCTGGCGAGGGGATTTCAGTGGATCCAAGAGATTTCTGCAGTGGAGTCCTGGTCGACGCCGAGCTCAGTAGCAGAGGTTCGGAGTTTTCGGGTCTGGCAGGTTACTACCGGAGGTTCGTACAGGACTTTTCCAGGATGTCCAGCCGATGACCCGCCTTACCAGGAAGGACGGGAGTTTGTTTGGTCCGATGAGTGCCAGGCCGCCTTGAGGAGTTGAAGGCGAGGTTGACTACAGCTCCTATCTTGACGCTGCCATCTGGATCTGGGTTATACGATCTACAGTGATGCTTCAGGACGGGGTTTGGGTTGTGTGCTTCAGCAGCACGGGAAGGTAATTGCCTATGCATCTAGGCAGTTACGTCCTCATGAGAGGAATTACCACTACCCACGATCTGGAGCTGGCAGCGGTCATCTTTGCTTTGAAGCTGTGGAAACACTATCTGTACGAGAGCGAGTTGAGATCTATACAGACACAAGAGCTTGAAGTACGTGGTTTACCCAGAAGGAGCTGAATATGAGGGCAGAGGCGATGGTAGAGCTGATGAAGGATTTTGATATATCCTTGCAGTACCATCCGGGGAAGGCCAACGTGGGCGGATGCTTTGAGCAGGTATCCCGTGGCTATGTGTTGACGATGGATCGTCACCTTCTGGCAGATCTGGAGAGCTGGGATAGAGGTGATAGTTCCTGGGTTCGAGGCGCAGATGTGGGGTCTGCAGGTACAATCGGAGCTGATGGACAGAGTCAGGGCAGCTCAGTTTGAGGATGAGCTTGAGGGTCATCAGGGAGCAGGTCCAGATAGGGCTGTTGGAGAGTGTTCTCTTAGCAGGGGATGGGTCGTTGAGGCATGGTACCAGATTGTGCGTGCCGAGCGGAGGACTTCGGGAGGAGGTTCTTCAGGAGGCGCACCGTTCTCAGTACTCTATGCATCCGGAGCCAACAAGATGTATAGAGAGGAGACAGAATGTTTGGTGGTATGGCATAAAAAGTGAGGTGGCTCAGTTCGTGTCGAGATGTTTAGTGTGCCAGCAGGTGAAGGCCGGGAGGCAGAGACCCGGTGGATGATGCTCCAGCCAATCCCCATTCTGAGTGGAAGTGGGAGCATATCACTATGGACTTGTATCTGGGTTCGCGCTCTCCAGGAGGGAAGGATGCGATTGGGGTCATTGTTGATCGATTGACCAAATCGGCCCACTTTTGCCTTTCAAAGGGTTGTCGACGGAGAGGTTGGCCGAGATGTATGTGGGAAGATAGTCCGATTACACGGGGTGCCAGTGAGTATTGTCTCGGATCGGGACAGCCGATTCACTTCCACTCTGGCGGAGTTTGCAGCTTAGCTTGGGCACATCGCTCAAGTTCAGTACAGCATATCACCCCCAGAAGCCGGGCAGTCGAGAGGACGATTCAGACCCTCGAGGATATGTGCGCACTTGTGTCTTGGACTTCGGGGGATCTTGGGAGGACCACCTTCACTTGGTAGAGTTTGCTTACAACAACAGCTACCAAGCCAGTATAGAGATGTCACCTTTCGAGGCTCTATACGGACGGAGGTGCCGTACTCCCTTGTCTTGGGATGATGTCGGTGAGAGGGTTTTGCTTGGCCCAGAGATGGTGGTAGATGCTGCAGAGAAGGTCAGGGTTATCAGAGATAGACTTCGGATGGCGCAGGATAGGCAGCGGCACTGGGCCGATAGCCACCGGAGACCATTGGAGTTCGAGGTATATCTAGATTTTTCTAGTATTTGAGTCTGATTGTGATTGTTTTAGATAAAGCTCTAAGTCTTGTTTTGTTCTTAGGTTGATGATCTTGTCTTTCTGCGGATTTCTCCGACGCGTGGCACGATTCGTTTTGGTGGCGGCGGGAAGCTTAGTCCACGATATATCGGACCATTCCGTATCCTGGGCAGGGTCGGTGCAGTGGCTTACCGACTGGAGTTACCGCCTGCACTAGAGGGAGTGCACAGTGTGTTCCACGTGTCGCAGCTGAGACGGTACGTGGCAGATCCCAGTCACGTCTTAGACCACTCAGAGATCGTAGTGGGACCGACACTCAGCTACCCAGAGAAGCCGGTCGAGATCTTGGACCGAAGAGAGAAGGTGCTCCGGAACCAGGTCATTCCCTTGGTTCGCGTTGCATGGAGACACGACTCTCCAGGTGAGTCCACCTGGGAGAGGGAGGACGACATGCGGGAGCGATTCCCATATCTCTTCGAGCCCTGAGGTAAAATTCTTTCTTTTTCTTCCTTGTTCTGTTCATGATTGCTGTGTTAGCCCTCATTCAATTTCGAAGACGAAATTTTTTAAGGTGGGTAGATTTGTCACCCCCAATTTTTCAAATTAGGGGTATTTTTGTCATTTTCAAGTTTAATAATATTTTAGGAATTTTATTTGATTTTATATGATTTTTAGGAATTTATTTGAGTCGGTTTGAATTTTATCCAATTCGGACCCAATTTGGATACCCGGGTAGCCTGGACCCTAGTGGGACCCCCATACTAGCTGGGCTTAGCCCATGTACCATCATAATTAGGCTAGAAATTATTAACCTAACTTCCATGGCTTAATTAGTCAATTTAGAGACTTAATTAGTCGTTTAGAATCAAACCGAAATCAAACCGAACCAACCTGATTCCAAATTGAACCAAACCAAGCTTAATGGGTTGTGGGCTATTGGATCCCAACCCAATAGCCCATGGGAGAGGTGGCCGGCCATGTAAGTCCCCCCCCCCCCCCCCTCTTGTCTTCTCCATTAAGTTAGCTCTCTCTCTCTTTCAAAAATTTCTTCTTCCAAGCTCTCCCTCTTCAAGAACAAACTAGGTTTGTCCATAACTCCTTCATTTAATTCCCCTTTTCATTTTTGTCATTTACATTAATTAGAGAGGATGAGATTCTCTACACTTTGCCCCTAGATTTTATTAGGTTCCCTAAAATCTAGGTTAAGGGATTAATTAGGAGTTTTATATTAAATGGTATATATATATATATATATATATATATATATATATATATATATATATATATATATATATATGTAAATATATATGTGTATATGTATGTATGTATAATATGTATTTGTGTGTGTGTGTGTGTGTGTAGAGAGTGGTGGAAGTGAGAGAATGGTGGTGGTGGTGTATGAGTGAGAGTAGTGGTGGAGTTGTCATGTGTGTGTGTGTGTGTATGTGGTTATATGTATATATATAAGTATATGAGTTTATATATATATATATATATATATATATATATATATATATATATGGTTGTGTGTATATATATGTATTTATATGTGTGTGTGTGTTTATATGAATATGTGGTCGTGTGTGTGTGTTTATATATATATAGGTAGAGGGATGGATAGATATATATATATAGATATCTAATTACCTATAGGAAATTGTAGATAGATGTATATATATATAGATATATATATGTATAGATAGATATATATATAGGATAGTATATATGTATATACATAGAGGGAGGAGAGGGAGAGAAGTAGTGCCAGCAGCAGCAGCTGCAGAAGCATGCGCAGCAGCAGCAGACAGCATGCAGCAGCAGCAGCCTGCATTAGCAGGCAGCAGCAGCAGCAGGAGCTGCCCCAGGCAGCTCCTTTTCCCCCCTGTGACCCCCCCTATATACACTATAAACCCCTCCCCTAGTGATATATATATACAAGTATATATAGGTAGATATATACGTATATATATATAGATAGATAGATAAGGAAAATGAGTTAGGAAGAGGAAGGAAAAGAGTTTAGGATTTAGAAATAGAGAAGAGGAATTAGAGAAGTAAGGGAATTGAAGAAGAATAGGAAGGAGGGATAAGAAGAGGAATTAGAGAAGAAGAAGAAGATTAGAGAAGTAGAGAGGAGGAAGAACTAGAATCGAGAATCGAAGAGGGAAATTAGAACGAGGGCAAATAGAGAAGGTTTTGTTAGAAATCGAGTTAGAGGGCAAAATTGAGCCCGGAGCGTCGGATCGCGACGAAACTTGACATAGGCCTAGAATACGTGATTTAGATTTTGCGGGTAAGCTCCCGGGTGGAAATCGGGGTCGTAGGGCGCCGGTATCGCGCCGTGTCAGTGCGTATCTCGAAATATTCGAGATTTCTGCGAAGGGCCGTAAGGTGGACTAAACGTCCACTTTACTTAGGTATTTTGGTAGATAACGAACCTATAGGATAGTACCCTACTACCCTAGGGAGATCGGGTCAAAATAACTAGCGTAGGTAGGCTATCTAGATTATCGCCAAGGGTAGAAATTTACCCTTAAAAAGGGTAAAATAGAGATTTGGCCCACGGCCAAGATTCGAGTTTCCAAGTCCAAGATGGACTTGGATATGGATTGTATAGGTTGGTAATGAGCAGATTTAGCCGTCTAAACCTAGTCTTGGTCCCGGTTGACCACGGTTGACTTTTTGGACTAAAAGTCAACTATGAGTCAACTCTTTACCCAAATTAGTTCCAAATTCTATTTAACTTGGGCAGTTGACTAAAAGTCAACTATTAGTCACCAGTGACCTAGGGTTGACCTAGAGTTGACCTAGAGTTGACCAGAGTTGACCTGTCGACCAAAAGTCAACGGTAAGCCAGTTTTTGACCTAGATTGATCCGGTTTAACTTCTAATGTTCTCCCATGACCAAGATTGACCCGACTAGACATGTCTTGACCTAGAATGACTAAATAGGACTTAATTTGATTTAACTTTACTTCCTAAACTTAGTATTGATACATCTTGTTCTCTATAGGTCCTCGAGACACTGCAGTTGCTCCAGTCGACGTATTTTATCATCTTACAGGCGAGTACATTCTCTGATACTTATTCCCAATTTATGATAACTGTTATGATTCATGTAATTAGTGTTGATATGCTTATTTCCGACACATGGTTCTCACGGATTGGTATTCTTGGATCCCGACGAGAGATGTTTTCTCCTTCTTAGGTTGGGATATATTGTGCAAGCACCCTTGTAGCTCTTGCTCGATATATGGTCACTGATTCTAGAGAAGGCTAGCTACCTTCTCATTAGAATCCGTGCAGTGACGTGTCCTGTTTGGATCCATTCTACCAGTTGGGGTAGGGGGAGTAGTAGCGTAGGCCTGTGATCATATCCCCTTGTATTCTTGAACAGTGTGAGCCATATACCGCACTTATGACTTGCCAGGCCGATTCTTGACAGGTACCCAAGCCGATCACAAGCTGAAACTACTACTCACACACATTGGATATATAGCTTACCTTGATTGTGTACATGCCATGATCCCGTTCTATTCTTCTTGTTCTAGCTCTAGCTTTACAGCTTACCATGCCATGATACATACATGTACACTCCATGATTCATTGTATATGCTCTATTTACAGTCTTATAGCTTTTATTCTATCTTGAGATCTGTTATGAGATATATGTACTCGTTCCATCCTGACTGGACTGTTGATAAAATATTACAGATTTCGACGAGGGAGATTGCAGTACCTACTACGGTCCGGACGACGTAGTGGGCCTAGACTTGGTCCCGCAGGGCGTAGCTCCGCCTGACGAGACCATACCACTTGTATAGTTTAGAGTAGGTCTTTGTACTGGATTTTGTTCCCAGTTACTTTTGAGACTGTACTACTTTTTGAGACTGTATTATATTGGACTGTATTTAGAGACTGGACATTGTATATTATTTGTATCTGGACTTGACAGGTTATATTTTATCGTCTTGTTGTCTTTATCTTTCAGTCTTTACTTTTCGTCTTAGAGTTGTGATTGAGCACTATATATATTCATTGCTTGTCCTCCGTTCGGAGTTGACTATATTCTCGACAGGTTTTGTTATATATATAAACTGTTGTCAGACTAGAAAATACACAGCGTTCCACGCCGTTTTTCCGGTGAGGGCTGGGCGTTGTCGCGTCACGTGCCCTTTTAACGGGTGCGGGTCGTGACATAAATTACACGGAGAATGCTATTCTCCGTTTTATTTAAAACGGAGAATAACATTCTCCGTTTTATTTAACACGGAGAATGGCATTCTCCGTGTTTCTAACGCGGAGAATGGTCATTCTCCTGTGTTTTAACACTGGAATGACCATTCTCCGTGATAAACTACACGGAGAATGGCATTCTCCGTGTAAATTAAGACGGAGAATAGTCATTCTCCGTGTAATTTAGCACGGAGAATGGTCATTCTCCGTGTAAATTAAGACGGAGAATGCCATTCTCCGTGTAAATTAAGACGGAGAATGACCACCCTCATGCGAAATTAACATTTTTCGTGTTCTAACACGGAGAATGACCATTCTCCTGCATTTTATGGTCAGCTGAAACTTTGGAGAGCCATAACTTTTGACTGGGAGGTCGAAACGAGGTCCCGTTTGTCGCAAAACGAGCGTATCGTCGAGGAGACTGAAAGTAACAGCTTCACAGTTAGACGGCCTTCCGGAATTTTAGAATCGCAAAAAAATGATGTTTGGACCTCCGTTTTAGCACTTTTGCCGTTTGTCCCGGTCTTTCCGAAATTTTTGGACGAGTTTTTGAAGATTTTTGAGGAGAAAACCTAGATTCGAAAGTGAGCAGCGTATGGAAGAAGATGAAGTATCGAAACGTTTTTTTTAAGAGCAGTTTCGTGGGTGTTTTCAATAAATTAAAAGGAAGGACAAAATGGTCATTTGGAACCCGCTTTGGATAAGTTTCTCTAATTCTGGGCACGCCATGAAAGTTTTTTTAGCGGTGGATTTTACATAAAACTTTTTTAGTTTTTGGGCATTTCATAAATCCTCCCTCATAATTATGATCTTAATTAATAATTTATTTATTTATTATTTTATTAATTAATATTTTATTATCATAATTATGTTTACGAAATCCGATGTTTGGTTGGAGTTGGATTTGATTTGAATTTTTGATTTCCAAATCCTAATTCAAATTCATTTTACCAAACAAGTCCTTAGTTAAAAATATTATTTTTTTAATATTTATATATAGCCCTTAGAATGTCGGACACGGTCATGTGTGTTACATACTTACATAGGAGATAGTTTCAGAGATTTTTATTTTAACATAATATTATAGCAAAGTAAGATCTAATTCCATGTCTAAAGGAACATCTAATATTAAAGGAACACTAACATAAATATATCAAAGGAGGATTTATTAAAGTCATCCTTATCCGGACTTGGTAACCATACGAATCGAGATTCGAGACATCCCAATAGTGTGTAAGATACACTATGCAATTGCCAGGAGCTTGTTTTTTGTTGTCATTACTTTCATTATTGATTGGTACTATGTCCTAGGAACCTCTCATCCTCATTAGGATTTAGGACATCTAATATTTTGTCTCAAATTCAACGAGCACCTAGTGGACAAGTCCTAGCCTATCCTATGGGGGGAAGAGTAGACTTATATGACCCCAAGAACTTACAAAAACTATAATAGATTAAGGTAGTGTTTGGGAAGAGGAAGAAAAAAGATAAGGGAAAAATGAGAGAAAAATTAAAAGTGATTGTGTTTGGAAAGGAGGAGAAAAAATTGGATAGAAAAATTTGAGGGAAAAAAGTAGGTGGGTCCCACTAAAAAATTTTAAATGGAGAGAGATGAGAGAAATTTGAGTGAATTTACTCCATCACCCCTCATAAAGGTAATAATAAATTATCATTTGAGAATACCAAGGACTAAATAGTAATTGTATCTCTATCCCTAAACAAATAAAAAATTATTTTTAAACTTTTCATTTTCCTACTTTTTGTCCATCCAAACAAAGAAAGGAAAAATTAACTTTACTTTCACTTTACCCTCCTCCATTTTCCTTTCCCTCAAATTTTTCTTTCCCTCCCCACAAAAGTTTCCAAACACAGCGTAAGAGTCTAACTTGGATGGAGGGTTAAAAGATCAAGTAAGAAAAAGTTAAGTGAAAAAAAATAAAAAATTATGTTTTGTTTGAATATGAAATTTTAGGAGGAGGATTATAGAGGATTAAGTGGGATTTATTTAACCCTCTTTTGTCTATTTTTTTAATCATCCAAGGTTAACGGAAGAAATTGAAAAATTTTGTTTAAAAAATTATAAATATTTTTTATTTGTCATATAAAATATCATGTGCAAATATTACGTATTATGTTGTTCTTTCTGATAAATATAAAGTATAGTCCTACATAAAACACTTTATCTCTGTTGCACCGACATGAAAAAACTGATTTTTGTACCGATATTTCATTTGGTTCCTGCAAAATATATGACTACATACTGCACCACTTGAAAAAGTCAAATAATAATAATAATAATAATAATAATAATAATAATAATAATAATATCTGGATAATTGTACTTAGACATCATGCTCAAATTATGTAACAAAGTAAAAAAAAAGGTTGGATTTTCTTTTAGGCAGAAAAGAAGGAAACATTTGGACCCATGATGACAAAAGTAACTGCATTTTTTATTAAAATCTTGTTTCAATTTGATCAGTACGAAGAAAGCAAGTAGGAATTGGAGAAAAAGTTCCCATCATAGGCCTTCCTTTTTTTTTAATTTGGTCAATATCCAACTTTAACTTTCAAATACCTTAGCCAAAAATTGACTTCCGAAAGATATTTTAGAAGAAAACTTTAATACAATATTTTGGAAAGAAAATTAAATATTGCAATTTTGGATACAACTAGAAAGTGTCTATATCATGAATTTGGATTTATCAATGGAGGATGATGAGTCTCATTCCCAATAGTCTATAGGCCATAGGCATCTCCACTAAACTTTCATGGGTTAATGCTACAATTGAAGAGGAATTTCCATAATTCCATTTTATATGCATTAACACCATGTTGAGAACGGAAAGCGATGATAGGAACGAAACGAACCAAAGAATAAGTTTGACAAGACTTCGGATTTGAACCCTACCAGGTCTAACGTGACCTGCATGAGATTGGAATCGTGTATGACCTTCAGGAACAAAAACAATTGTCTCACAAAAGATCGAACTAAGGAACAACTAAAATTAGTTCTGGCTAGGACAATCCAGTCTTCCGGACCGTGGCCAAAGAAGACTTCTTTGCTACCGAGGTTTCAAACTTATCTTGAAATGCGAAGCCATCTTGAAGTTCTCCATCTAATTTTGGAAGAGGCGCATGGTGGTCAATTTTGTGGAGAGGGACTTGCTATTCCGAGGACCACCCGGTGGAAAATGAAGCTATATTTCCCTGGTGCCTGGTGGTTCAGTTGTCCAGCTCCCTCCCCAACACCATACCCATACCTCTCCAGTCACTAGCTTATAGCTCAAATCAATACGAGTAGCATCGACCGACGTCGCTGCAACATTCATTTGTTGCGATTAGATGATGATCTTATCTTTTATTTTGGACTAGGGGGAGGCAAGTTGTTTCAAAGAGCATATTCGAGGACACTTGTGTCCTACAATCTAACAATTCGAGCTGATCTACTTCTATCATGAACCAGTGGAGGTGTGTTGTTTACGAGGATCTGACTAGTCAAAGTATACCTAGAGTCCTTCTAGTCTACTATAGATGGTCATGGTATGCAATGGTGGCCTGTCTTTTTAATTGGATATATTGTGTATAGAAACCTATGATGAATTTCCAAAGTCCTGGCTCAAGTAGCTAGCTTGCATTTTGTGTCAATAATCTTGTCGACGCTGCCCTAAATTCAAGGTGTTTATTGAACCGGAGGTCCTGAAACCAGTCCAGATTCGGCATGGTCAAATTCGGGCTGGAACGGTCCTGACCCGGTCAACGGGTCGACCTAGAGCTCGAATCGGTCCGGCCCAAAAGAAAAATGGCTTTAGATTGGGTTTAGTCTGCTGGCCTGAAGGCCCAGTTTGGTCAAGAACCCGGTCTGAACCGGGTTCTGCCCTCAAACCTGCTCCATCCGACTCGGCCACCGACCCGCTTCAAGCTCGGTCCAAGTCCGGTCAAACCCGAAAATCCACTCCCTCGACCCACTATTTTGGAGATATTTTACCAAAATTTTTCTTATTACCGTTAATATAAACGTTGGAAGGGATACTTTGGTATATAAATTAAAAAAAAATCTACCAAGGCACATTTTATTAAGGGATTATTTTTACCAAAATATCACCAAATTCTAGACATTTTTGAACGTTAATCATGAATAATTTGGTCATTTTACTGAAAATAGTCAAAATATTCCTATAACAAGTATATTCTAAGAATATTTGTAGTCTTTTAGCGTCCAAAAACTCCTATAAATAGATTTAATCCATCCGTATTTACCACAATAAAAAATTTCCTCTTATAATACTTTCAAACAATCTGACGTTATATTCGGTGAAGCGGCTACATTTTTGCTGCCATTAAAAATGAACAACCACTACAACAATCACAACCTCATGGAGTACAAGGGGTCTCAATCCGCGCCTCAATCTCAGGGGTACAAGGACGCCAACTCATGCAATCTCATGGACACTAGGATACGAAGAATGAATGAATCATAATTTGATGAGATCATAAATTTGGTGCCACTTTAGCAGTGTTTATAATGAGCGTGTACCGAAAAAACAATCTCATGTGAAATTATTGCTGAATGTTTGCATTGTGGAAAACGAATCCAATGAAAATATATCTGTGCCATAGAAAATCTGCGTATGTATCTAAACAGCTATAGCTAGTATCTTGCATTTTCTTGAAACAATGTATCATTTTCAAATTTGTGTTATTATTGTTAGATAGGTATATTCTTTGATGCTGACATGTTTGATTTTTTTTTTTTTTTTGCTTTCAATCACTCTACAATCTTCTTATGTGGTATCACAAAACAGGTCTGAAGATAGGTAAGTTGTATCAACAAACACTGACATGTGTAACGAGAATAATATATATTGCAAATTTATTAGTTTAATTTTATTTTCCAAATTTTTATATAAATATAATGATAGACCCAAAGCCAATAGCCTCCCTCCAAAAGTTCAAAGGCATAATTTATATTTTACTTATATTTATATTTTTAAAGAAAAATTATAAAGGCCAGTCCACTAGTTAAAAACTCTTTTTAATAGTATATTTAAAAAATAAATATGCGTTTGACCCATTTAAAAAATGTGGTATTTTTTTTATTTTTTTTAAAGCCCACCCAATGGGCCAATGGCATTTCCTAAAGGCAAGTTCCTCTTTTTTCAACGGACCAACCCGCAACCCGTCCGGGTCCGGTTCGATAAAACTCGACCTTAATTTCTCGGGTTCTCGACCAGGGATGACTTTGGGTTTTGGTTTACTTGGTTCGGTCTGGTTCGTTTTCCATTTTGAACTGACTCAGGCCCGAACTAACATGGCCAAAATTAAGCCCAGGCCTGATAGACTACTTGACCCTATAGCATGTTTGGTCATTAAAAAAAAAGATTTGTTTTTTTTAACAGATTGATTTGAATCTTTGACCTTAAAAAAGTGACCCATCGATTAGTATTTGACATATAGAAAAATTGTCCGTTTCAAGCATAAATATCTCAAATATTGCACGTCCTTTGCAAATTTGTTTCTATCTGACATTAATTTTAAATCCAGAAATTTTCATCCTATAAAAATTGTCTAATTTGCGGCATATGAAAAATGTTTTCGAAAATTGCATAGAAAGGGAGGACTCGCCATTAGTTATAACGAGTGGGACCCGCATTGGCATCCGCAAATGGCACTCGCCATCAGTGATGGCGCAGTGATGGCGCCGTGCCTGCCATCTGTGGTGGGGCAGACCTCCCATTACATGGCCGGCCGCCATTGTAAATGGCGAGGATGGCGTGCAGACCGTCATTGTAAATGGCAAGCTGGGGTGATGATGGAGTGGAGAATACATGTGACCGTCTTACGTGGCACAACATGATTCGATCTCTGGTGATGGATCAACTCTAGATTACATTAAGGCCTCGTTTGGTTCGCGAAATGGAAGGGAAAGGAAATCAATTCCTTGTCATTTCCTTTCCTTTGGGAAACTATAATTCCTATTGATTTTCCTTTCCGATGTTTGGCAATGCCAAGGAATTTGGAAAGGAAAGTGAATACTTCAATGTGGAAAAGTGATTCCTTCCTTAGATGGATGGAATCACTTTCCCCCCTAATTTCCCTTCCATTGGGAATCACTTTCCTTTCCTCCTCAATTCCTTGGGCACCCAAACACAGGAAAGTAATCACTTTCCTTTCCCAACCGGGAGATTCCGCGAACCAAACGAGGCCTAAGGCCTCGTTTGGTTCGCGGAATGGAGGGGAAAGGAAATCAATTCTTTGTCATTTCCTTTCCTTTGGGAAATTTTATTTTCCATTGATTTTCCTTTCCGATGTTTGGAAATGCTAAGGAATGTGGAAAGGAAAGTGATTACTTCAATGTGGAAAAGTGATTCCTTACTTGGATGGATGGAATCACTTTTTCCCCTAATTTCTCTTCCATTGGAAATTACTTTCCTTTCCTCAATTCCTTTGGCACCCAAACATAGAAAAGTAATCACTTTCCTTTTCCAACCCGGAAATTCAGCGAACCAAACGAGGCCTAATGTGACTCCCGTAGAGCTGGTAACTTAGGATAGAGGATTCAATGTGACCTTGGAGGTCTTTATTCTGTTTGCTTTTTCTTCTCATTCATGTATATATGAGTTCCAATCAATTTAAATATACTTTTTCCTTTTTAACTTTTGCTAATAACTATTTTTTTTGCGCACACCTATAATGGCGATGTACCCCCTCGCCATCTATAATGGCGGTGTACTCACATACCTGATGCCTTGCCATCACTAATGGCGTAGACACCATGTCACCCGCCCAAACCTGAGAGCATCTCCAACTCTATTGTGACTTTGAAAAAAAATTAATGTCACATAGGAATGACAAAATTTTATTCAAAAGTTCTTCTCCAATGCAATTGTCAAGTCAATTGTGAAACTTACATGGCAAAAATTAAAGAAGACATTGTGAAGTTGATTATCTTGTTCTAGACAATGCACTTGACAATGTCTTCTCTTCCATGTCATGAATAAAAAATATTAGAAAAAAGAAAGAAGATGAGTAGTTGTCTTAAAAGTTGTCTTGGAAGTGAAAAAAATATTTTTTATTGTCTTCTCAATACTTTTGTATTGGAGAGAGTTTTTCTATCTCATTGTCTTTTGAGATATAATTTTGCCATATAAATAAGACATTGTCTTGTGGCTCATGCCACATAGGAGCCACATAAGACTTATAACACTTAACAAGACAATAGGGTTGGAGATCCTATCCACAGACGTCATGTCCGCCCTCCCTCGCCATTTGTAATGGCTATCCTACCACTTGCCAACGTAATCCCCACTCGCAATGTCTGATGGCAAGTCCTTCCTCTCTCTCTCTCTCTCTCTATAATTTCCGCAAATATTTCCTGTATGCTACAAATTAGGGAATTTTCATATCTCTGCATGGAAATGTTTGTTTTAAACCGCGTTCTTCTAAAATATCTTTTACTAAAGTTAATATAGTTGTATAAAAACCTTGAGCAATACCATAATAAAACCAGACTATAATCGAAATCTTTTTTTTTATCTATTATTAATTTTTAGCCATATTCATCTAAAGCACCTTTAGTTGTATAAAAACCTAGAGCAATAGCAGGATGAAGCGAGACTATAACTGGAAAAAAAAAAAAAAATTGTCTCACATTTGAATCGCTTGCATTAAAGCACCATTTGCTAAAATTAATTTAGTTGTATGCAAACTAGAAAACTAGCACGATGACCAATAAATCAGTTCTTCTAAAACCTTCTTTTATCACGATATTGGTAACCGGATTTCACTATTTGAATTTGGATTTGGAATTTGAAAATCCTCCAAATCCAAATCATGAATTTCAAGATTCAAATCCAACTCCAACCAAACATAGGATTTGGATTTATGATTAATAATTAAATTATAGTCATGATCAATAATTAAGTTATTAATTAATTATGATTAATCACAGTTATTATTATTTATAAAATTAATAATTAACGATTAGTTATTATTAATTATAAAATTAATAATTAATGATTAGTTAATTTTTAAATAAATAACGATTAATAATTAAAGATTAATAATTAATAATTAACGATTAATAATTAATAATTAATAATTAATAACTATAATTTTTTATTAACGACCAATAATTATAAATTATAATTATTGATTAATAATTAATAATTAATAATTAACGATTAATTAACTATAAATTAAATATTTTAAAATAGTAATTATAAATTAATATTATTATGATTAGTAAATTATTAATTAATTTATTACAAAATATGATTCTAATTGTGATTAAAATATTATTAGTTAAGATTATAATAAAATAGTTATTAACAAATTATTAATTAATATTATAATAATACTAATAAATTATTAATATGATTATAACAAAATTAACTAATTAACTAATTAACTAATTAACTAATTTTTTAATTAATAATACTAAACATAACATATGATTATTAATTAATATTATAATAATACTAATAAATTATTAATTAATATTATATTAATAATATAATAATACTAGTAAATTATGATTATTAATAATTAACAAATTATTAATTAATATTATAGTAATACTAATAAATTATTAATTATGATATAACGAAATTAACTAATTAACTAATTTTTTAATTAATAATACTATTTTTTTATTAATTAATAATACTAATAAAATAGTTAGTTTTTTTTATTAATTAACTCATTTTTAACAAATTATTAAAGAATAAATATTTTTAACGAAATTATTAAAGATTAACTTTTTTAATTTACTAATTTTTAACAAAATTATTAAATAATAAATATTTTAACGAAATTATTAAAGAATAATTATTTTTTTTCTCCAAAATCCAACCAAATCCAAGTTTTGAATTTTGTCATACTTTCCATATCCAAATCCATCTCTAACCAAACATAGGATTCTATGGATTTGTCTCCAAATCCATAAAAATCCAAATTCCACCTCCAAATACGGTTTACCAAACACACCCTAAACGGACTATAGTTCAGGATTGCAACAGTATTGGTAGTAGGGGCCGGGACCATATCCTCCATCTCATTCCATAGTAGTGTCCAAATCTCCGTTTTTGTCTTCGTCCCAGTAGTGTCCAGATCCCCGTTTTTGTCTTCGGTCGGATTCAACTTTTTATTCTCATCCTGGTTAAACAATGCACTCTTCGTTCTCGTTACCGTTCCATTAGCACTTTTGGTACTGGGTTCTCCGTTCCCATCTACAGTCCCATTAACAATTTTTAATGTACAATATAAGCTTAAAATAACAATTTTTATTAGAAAAAAAAAATTATAAGATAGGTTAATAAAATCTAGATTTTATTAAAAAAAAAATATACTAGTAGATCACCATGAACTAATACCAATGGTTTAGGGTGTAAGTAATTGGAAACGGAGATTTACGGGACATGAAGTACTATATCTTTATCCGGTCCTGAATTCGACAGAAATTTTTTTAATCCACGTCCCGTTTTTAAATTTCCAAACCCACATGTCTCCCATTTTAAATCCTCAAATCCCTACAGTTGGAAAAAAATTTAAATCTCCAAACCTGCCCATCCCCCTTTTTAAATTTTCAAACCCCTATCTCGGAAAGAAGAAAAAAAAAAAAAAAAAAACAACAACATTGCCCGCCGCGTTCGGAAAAAATTGTCTATCACTAGAGTCTATCACTTGCAATATATATAGGTTCCTTATAAGGGCACTTCACTTTTTGATCAGGACTAGCCCATTTTAAACTTTGTATTATTTACAAGTTTGCCATTGAAGAAATTGATCAGGGCTATCCCACTCTTTGGTATAAGTGACTACTGCAAACAAGGACTGTCCAAATTTCTGGCAGCCCTACATACAGTAAAGACTGCCAGAAAAATGGACAGTCCTTTGTTTCACATGCTGTGACTTAGGACTGCCCAGTTTTCTTGCAGTCCATTCAGTTTGTAGGACTGCCAGAAAATTGGACAGTCCTTGTTTGCACTAGTGACTTATACCAAAGAGTGGGATAGTCCTGATCAATTTTTTCAATGGCAAATTTATAAATAATACAAAATTTAAAATAGACTAGCCCTGATAAAAAAATGAAGTGCCTTTATAACTAACCTATATATATTAAGGTGTCACTGTCTCGCACAGTATTCTGCTTTATGTTTGGCGGCTCTTTTTTATTGTGAATTAATTGTTACTAGAAATCAAAATACTGGGCCACTGAAGTTAAATCAAAAGGCCGGGCTTGTACTTGAAGAAAAAAGCTCATTCATAGCCTTTGATTAAACTATAAATATATTTTTTGAAAAACTATTTTGCAAGTCGCAGCCCAACAAAAACAATTTGGAGGGAATTCCATACCAAAGTGAAGTAGGGGTGAGCATTCGATTTATTCGGTTTAAACCGAACCGAATAACCCAAAATCAAATTGGGTATATACCTATATATATTAATACTTATATATATAGTACACACACACAAAATCGAAACCGAAACCCAAACCGAATTTTGTTCATATTTTGTTCGGTTTTCGGTTTATTCATATTTTGTTCGGTTTTCGGTTTTGGACCGAAACCGAAACCCAAAATCGAAACCGAAACCGAAAAAGAAAATTTAGTATTTTCAAAACCGAAACCGAACCGAATTTTTTTAAAACCGAACCAAACCTCTTATTCGGTTCGGTTCGATTCGGTTTTCGGTCCAAAACCGAATAATGCTCACCCCTAAAAGTGAATACAAAAGTAACTAATCAAAACATGTTTGTTCGCCAATATGTCATTTGCTCACACAAATTTTATAGGAATGACATGTACGAAGTGTTAATTACAACGAAATGTTAGAGAGTTCAAAACTATTCTAACCATCCATGACTAACTCAACGACAGAGTTATAAAAACATTTAGGAAGACACAACTTCATTGACTAGATGGCGAAAGATTAGTGGACCACAGGAACGTAATATTTCTATCCATTTATAAAAATTGTAAAAGTTAGGGATATTTTTATCCATTTATAAAAATTGTGCTCGTACCTAACATCTAAAAAAAACCATCTAGGAAGAGCTTTATTTATTTGACAGTCATTAGACCTGAGTGTCAATTTCAACAAATCCCAACCTTTGTTTGCTATTTTGGATACTTAACAAAAACATATATATAAAAAAAAAAAAATTATAGTAGTAACAAATCAGAAATATTAGTCCAGGCGCCCGAACCCGTGTTAAGAATGTGTGAGCATAGACGTAGAAGATTTATAATGAAGAGAGCTAAGTGAGAAGTAGTTAAATAAGGGAGAAAAATGTTTGGTTTGAGGATGTAAGTTTAGGCCATCTTCAATGAGAATTTATATAGTTGAGTTTCTATTCTACTTGTTATGATAATTTATATCTTAGTTTGTTGAGTTTCTATATAAAAATTATAGACAAAAATGTTGGTACTTTTTTTACATGTAAAGAGCTTGCTCTCAACATGTCTTGTAAAATTTTAGTCCCACATCGAAAATGTACCATGAGTTATCTCAACATATATACTTGGTTGTGTTGTTGAGAGATGCACATGGGGTGGTGACCCTAAGGAGGGAACCATGTGGGTGATTTTACTAGGAGGTAAGAATAAGGCCCCAAGGATTAAGCATTAATGCTTTTGTCATTCTCTTGGATTAATTCCATTTGGAGCTAGGGGCTTAGCGACTCGGGCTCATGAGGCGTAATGTGGCGTTTTGTTGGCGCACTTTGCACTTATGCGCCATGCGGCCCATGCTATCGCATGGAGGGCTACGCTGACTGTGCAGTCTACAAGTCAGTTATGGAAACACTGATTCAATGCGATTAATTCAGATCCACTTTTTGTGGGATTTGAATTAATTTCGTTGCTATCTTTGTGGGATTTGAATTAATCTCATTGCTATCTTTTAGGGATTTGATTCAATCTTTCCATAACTGAAGAGGCGGTTAGGGTTTCCACCCTCTCTCTATATATACTCTCTTCCGGCCTCCTTTGTGATATAACGAATTTTATAACTCTGAAAAGGAAAGAGAGAGAGGGAGCTGCTGCCTCCATTGCAAGTCCATCCGAGGAGTCAGAACAGAGGTGACTTCGAGCGTTCCACAAGTTCTACAAACTTGACAGTTCCTGGAAGCAATTCGTGTGGGACGAATCTTGCTTTGAGCAACGGTGTTTTGACACCGCAGCAACTTTTCTTCATCTCATCTTTCTCAAGATTATTGTAACTCATTCTGTCCCAATTGCAACACGTTTGCAAGGAAGAACGAGAGATCTTCTCTTCTCTATTTCCCTCCTTTATATTGTAATCTGGCTATTTGGCTTTTTGTATCATCGTAGATCTCTGTTGCATCTGTTTTACCATCTTTGATCAAGTCCCGGGGATAACAATCTTAAAGCAAGATCCTTATAGATGGAAAACATTAATGCTTCGCTCGTCCAATCGGACTACTGCAAGTTGGAAAAGTTCGATGGAGAGCATTATCAAGTCTGGAAGAGGAAGGTTTATCTAACTCTTCAACTCAAAGACGTTGATCATGTACTGTTGGAGGAAGAACCTTCTGTTCAAGACACTGGGTCTATTGCCGCAATCAATGCGGCTACCAAACTCCAGGCCAAATGGAGAAGGAAAAATAGCATCTGCATGCTTCTCATCCTGAATGCTATGGATGATTCCCTGGCAGAATCCTACTAGAAGAAGGAACTTGCCAGAGACATATGGGAGTCTGTGGAAAAACTGTATGAAGAAGACAGGAACATGAGCAAGATGTTTGTGGTTGAAAAATATCACAAATTGCTCTTTGAGGATGAGAAGTCCATGTTGCCACAGGTGAAAGAATTTCTGAAGCTACGTCAGAAACTGGAAGACGAAGAGATGCCTCTTTCCGACAAGTTTGTCGTTGGAGGGATCGTCTCAAAACTTCCTACTGGATGGAGTACCTTCTATGCAAGGATGCTCAGAAAGAAGCTAGACATTAGCTTGGGAGATCTACTTCAAGAGATCCATGTTGAGGACGAGATGCGTTCCCAACAGAAGGTGGACACTCTGTCCAAATAGTTGGCTAAAGCCAATCTAGTGCAGACGAGAGATCCCAAGGGAAAGCAGGCGGCTTCTCATCCCAAGAAGAAGGACTTCACTAATCTAAAAGTGAAGGGTCCTTCATTCAAGCAACAGAAGACTAAGTCCCACGTGACTTGTTACAATTGTGGCAAGAAAGGCCACTACAAGAGTGAATGCAGATCCAAGCCTAAACAATCAGATAAAGATGAGCCTAGTAAGGTTTCATTGGTTTCTAACATTGTTGCTATGATTGCACAGGACTCAACTGTGGGGGTTGACTCTGACTGGTGGATAGACACTGGTGCGACTTGCCATGTCTGTTCTAGCAAGGAATAGTTCGTCACGTACCAGCCGATATATGAGAAGGTTGTCTTGGCGAACCAGGCCCAAGCTGAAGTTCTGGGGATCGGGACTGTGGAGCTGAAACTCACTTCTGGGAACACTCTGACGCTTCAAGGTGTGAAGCATGTTCCGGTAATTGCCAAGAACCTGATCTCTAGGAGCCTGCTCTGCAACGCAGGCTTGAGGATGGACATCAATGCTGGTCAGATGGTGATTTCCAAGAAGGGAACATACTTCGGGAAGGCTTATCAAACCGAAGGAATGTTTAAAATTTAGCTTGTCAACCAGTTTGATGACATTAATGCAGTTACTTTTTCTGATTATTCTCTTGAGTTGTGGCATAGTAGACTAGGACATGTTCATTATAAAAGAATTAACAAAATGTCCAGTCTAGGACTTATCTCCAAATGTGGGGGTAAGGTAGAGAAGTGTGAAGTATGTGCTTAGACAAAGATCACAAGGAAACCCTTTCATCGGGTCAATCGAAGCACAGATCTTCTGGAGTTGGTGCACTCTGATATCTGTGACTTCAAGCAATTCTCTACAAAAGTAGGGATAAAGTATTTCATAACCTTCATCGATGACTTCTCAAAATACGCGTTCGTCTACTTGCTCAAGTCTAAAGACGAAGCGTTCGAGAAGTTCAAGGAGTTCAGGGCCGAGGCTGAACGACAAACTGGACAACAACTCAAGAGGCTAAGAAGTGATCGAGGCAGAGAGTATCTGTCACATCCCGCTCCCGTAGGAGCGATCGTCCTCGCTAAGGCGTGATGCCGTACGAGCCTAGATTGCGCTCATGCAAGACGGGTTCCCTAATGGCCGATTTCAACGGCTGTGACGGGGTCGTCGCACAGAAGTCCCAAACAGAGACATTGAATACTAGCAGCGGAAGTTAAGAACAAAACACAAGTCATTCAAAAGAAGCTCTTTATTGATATCGAAACAACGGTTACATTGGTGGCGCAAGGCCGAGATTACAATCACTCAAAATCACTCATCTCACATTATAAATCACTCTGCTCTCTCCCATCTCTTGATTCATATGCTTGAGCCAGCGGATGCTTCGGATAGGCGATGTCCATACATTATGTTCCGTATAAGTCTTCGATTCCATGCGGCCGCACTCTTCGAATCGCCAAGGAACTCCGTTCCTCGACGCATCCAAGCGAGCTTCGTGCCACGAGCTTCTACCTGTGCCTGCACATGAAAACTGTATGGGTGTCAGTACTCAACTGTACTGGTGGAGTGAGCTCCTCGCCCACCCATACAAAACCGACACGTTTATTCATCTTTGTGCGATACAAGCCCCCTTTACGATTGTCTTTCTAGTCTTGCCTTAGGATCGATTTTTTTTAGGACCGACGCCTTAGTCTATTCTGTGTCTGTTAGACCGTTACCGTGCCTTGCACTAATAGTGTACTCGTTCTTTACCGCTAGACCTTCTCGTTCCACTAACGTCAACTTATCGCCTCGTGCTTGCCTTTCGTGCCATACTCTGGGACGTAACGACTCGGTCGTGTGTTGAACTCGATTCGTGCTTATCTCTGAGGCAGTGCCTCCTCGCTAAGTCTTACCTTTACTTGTGTTGTGATGACGCGACCGTGCCTCACATCTCGAGGTCGTGCCCAGAAACTCAACATGACTTATCCAAACATGCCTTACGGCCCTTCTCGACTTAACTCGCAACGACTAACCCGACTTGTGGAACCGATGTTAGGAACTCAAGCATGACGCCGTATCTCGTGCCGAAGCACTTGTCTTTACGTATAGCCGAATCGTAGGCTTTATAATACTTTGGGTGCAACCGAGCATACATTTCACCATTCAACGCATACCGTGCTTACACTTTTTTTGTTATGACCGACACCGTGCATGCGGATTCGTCGCTTAGCACGTCTCTATATGAAAGGCCACTGGCATGACAAGCCATCGCGGACATAGCTCGGGTAGGCGGCGGGTCCTTCAGCGCAGGTAGCGAGCCCCGTTGAAAGCCCCCGACTACCCACGCAATAAAAGCATGCGCTGCTATAACGTCTACCCCCTAGGATGACTGGCCCGGTGCCCCGACGTATAACCAGTCTAGGCAGAAATTCTTGTCGACAAGGTGTCCAATGACCACGCACGTACGAGACATCTAGACTCACGTAAATGCATGGCCTATTTGTTGGTACGACTGGAACTTTACTTAGCAAATCGTGCTCTGAACCACACTTGGCATAACGTGCCTCGGGACCGCGAGACTCCCAACCGAGGGACCGTCTCGAACTTCTTTACATGGATAGGAATGCGAGACTCCCAACCGAGGGACCGCCTCAAACTACTTAACGTGGATAGGAACGCGAGACTCCCAACCGAGGGACCGTCTCGAAACATCTTAACGTGGATAGGAATGCGAGACTCCCAACCGAGGGACCGCCTCAAAACATCTTAACGTGGATAGGAATGCGAGACTCCTAACCGAGGGACCGCCTCAAAACATCTTAACGTGGATAGGAATGCGAGACTCCCAACCGAGGGACCGCCTCGAACTTCTTTGAACTCGAGAGAACGACTACTACATAGCCTTCAAACTTAACTTGAACAAAACGTGTTCCCCATAGGCCGTGGCCAACTTTACATCGTGCCAACCTTGGCTCGTTCCTTTAACTGACTTACGTCCTACGCGACGCTATCACCCAAGTCATATGTTACGTGACGGCCCTTCTGATCGTGGGACTATTTGACTTGACAACCGCAGAAAGAACGGGACGGTACTTGGAATGACTTAGGTCGATCGGCATAACTTTGCCTAACTTACTCAAGCCTACAACTTAACCCGAGGGACGAGCCAAGGCTGTGCCAAGCCTTGCGCAGTGGAAACGTGCATGCTTTATCGAGCATTTACGCGGGCGACGCCTATGACTTAGGCTAACTCCTCGTTGTGTCGAATACCACTTTTTCTTCTCCCAAGCCGCGAGACGAAGGATCGAGTGTCATTTTCAAAGCACGCTGAGCACCAACTCTAATCAGACCGTGGGACGTTTTCCATGTTCTAAACTCGATTCGATCCGTCGGGATAATTCCCTTAGCTATGTGCGTTCGTAGCTTTTATATTAGCCTACTTGTGCAAGTTGAAAACATTGCGAGTTATTATGTGAAGGCAAAGATGAGGCAAGTTCACCGAAACTACCCCACATGAGCGATGTCTTTGAGTCGCCGTTGTAAGGCCAAGTCCGAACGCCGTCGGTGTTTCGATTCCTCCGATTGACTTCGCGGGACGGGGCACTGCAACATACACCACTCAGAACAAGTCTCGTCCTCGAGACTTTCCTGAAAGCAACCCATCCAACCATTTCTATGGCCAAGACTTAATCGTACACACTCCGCCTACGCATTTCTTCGATTCTGAGCCACGTTCGTGCTTATTGCTAACTTAGTCGTAAGGCAGACCAACCGATCAACCAACATTAGAACTCGTCTCAAATCAATGATCGTATTACCATCAACATTTCTTCGAAACTCACGATTTCAAAATCCTCGACACTTTTCCGTTCCTCAAGTCCACTTGATTCAACGTATCACTTAGTTGGATCGTGCACATATTCTAGGCATCCCCAAAGTACATATATTTCAGCCAAGCCTCGTGATAGAGAATCTGCCATCACCACTCGAGTCGGATCGTGCACATATTCGGGCATCCCTGATATACGTGCATATCAACCGAGCCTCATGAGTGGTTCCTCCACTATTTCCTATCGTTTCGCACTCGGACGTCTTTCGAACCGCTAGGCTATGTCTTTCGTCAGTACTGGAATCATAGTTCCCAAACAACGACATCAACACTGACCCCATCCTAAGGTCGAACCAAATCGATGGTACGGGGTTTTCTACCCAAGCTCGCATCACTCCGATTTCTAAACATCGAGCATCGATTCCCTACACACATCCCAATATTTAACGCACGGGGTACGAGTTGTTCGGTAAAGCCATCCTACGATAACTCACGTTTCGACCAATTTTACGTCATATCAATATCGTTTGTTCATCAAGACGTTTTGCATAGTTTATCTCTTCGAACACATTCAACATTAGTTCGCCTATCATTCATTCTCAAATCAAGCACGCTATAACACAATTCATCTCTAAACCGTAATTCATATTTTACGTTTCTGAAATCATCTATTCCAATTCACGTAATCGATCACAAGGTCGTCCGACTTAACAATATGTTGTGCTCCGATCTCACACGAGACAGATTATCCACGGTGGGCATGAATTCACCATGCAACGCTCCTGCGGAATAATCATTCTCATCGGGCGTAACACTTGTTTTGGGTCTAGACTAAATCATTCTCGATGCGCGGATTGGACCTACACAATCCTCAAGTTTTATTCGAATATAATCGCAAGTCCTAACATCCTCGAATTTGCCTTCGCATCAAACCGACAAGTCGGAACATTCAAAGTTGCCGCGTCCTGATTTTTTCGAGTTTGATCATTTCCGCGACATGAATCACCATGTCAGCGCTCACGCTGAACGATCGTCCCAAATCTGACGTAACGCATGTGCGAGGCTAGAGTTGCGCTCGCACAAGACAAGAATATCGACGCTGTGGTTATCCGCATAATCATCAAGATACGATCACTTTCATCCAACATTCGTCTCAACCAAAGTTCTAAGTATTGCATCCATTTGGAACGATAACACTTGCTCGATCGTCATTCACCGTGTCAGATTACCCCCGAGTTATCGCATATCGTCTTTGATACGCCTCAATATCATCGACGATATACGTAACCTGACGATCTTCGTTTGCAATGAATTCTGAGTCGTGCGAATGATGCTATCGTCCGACTGGATAATCTCCTCGACATTCAAATTCAATTTCGATCATTACCCCTCGAATCGTTCACAACATCAATTTCGATAAACCCAAATTCACGTATCGTTCATCCGTCTATCTTAAGTCATCGACCAACGTATTTCCTCAATTCGTAATATTCCTTGCTAACTCAATCATCGAACGATATCCATTCCAATCCTCAGAGTCATTCGCGTAACTTTAAAATCGAACATTTCATGCACGCTACCTACCCGTCGTGTTAACTTTTCGTATACGATCCGTATCAATATCCTTGATTCGATTTCACCTACTCAATCGTTTTCGAGTTTCATACTCGTGCAATCGTTAATCTTTCGCTCGAATGATTTCCAAGATGGACCATACATCACTCGGGATTCGAGTCATCCAATCTAGCATAAATCACGTTCGCATTATTCGCTAAGACATGTTTCGGATTCGTTTCGATGAATACCTAGCGTAATCGTTCACGTCGCATCGACGCACTAAATCGTTCGCACTATTCCTCGAAATCCAAAACAATCTTCCGTGTACGCCTAAGCGTTAGTCCAATAGCGCTTCCATCGATATACACTCTAAGTGTATTCCCGTTCCCGATCAAGCGATACTTAATATTGCTCGCGACTCGTTTGCACCAAAAGGTCGAGGTGCGCGATAATCGGCACAACTTAGCCAAAGGTTGTGTGCTTAACCATCCTGTTCGAACTATACTTCGATCTCGTGTGCTCGTTCGCTATTGTTAGCGTAAGGTTGTTCAAGCATGCAACGCGTTTGCTAACTTTTAGCACGTGTCTTCTATCAACTCAAGGTCGGCACCGTTCGGCCCAAAGGCCTACCAACGTATCCGACGATGGCCTACCGATGCGTTCGATGGAACGCTTGTAAGAGCTTTTGAAAATATTTGACTTATTGTATGGACATCCCGTGGGACAATCGAGAGAGCGCACCAACGATATCAACTTTTGCGGAAGCAACATTCAGAGTTCGCGAAAACATTAGAGTTAAAGAATTCAATCGATAGTCCAAGGACGTAAAGCCGTGCTCTGATACCATTATGTCACGCCCCGCTCCCATAGGAGCGATCGTCCTCGCTAAGACGTGATGCCGCACGAGCCTAGATTGCGCTCGTGCAAGGCGGGTTCCATAACGGCCGATTTCAACGGCTGCGACGGGGTCGTCGCACAGAAGTCCCAAACAGAGACATTGAATACTAGCAGCGGAAGTTAAGAACAAAACACAAGTCATTCAAAAGAAGCTCTTTATTGATATCGAAACAACAGTTACATTGGAGGCACAAGGCCGAGATTACAATCACTCAAATTCACTCGTCTCACATTACAAATCACTCTGCTCTCTCTCTCATCTCTCGATGCATATGCTTGAGCCAGCGGATGCTTCGGATAGGCGATGTCCATACATTATGTTTCGTATAAGTCTTCGATTCCATGCGGCCGTACGCTTCGAATCGCCAAGGAACTCCGTGCCTCGATGCATCCAAGCGAGCTTCGCGCCACGAGCTTCTACCTGTGCCTGCACATGGAAACTGTATGGGTGTCAGTACTCAACTGTACTGGTGGAGTGAGCTCCTCGTCCACCCATACAAAACCGACACGTTTATTCATCTTTGTGCGATACAAGCCCCCTTTACGATTGTCTTTCTAGTCTTGCCTTAGGATCGATTTTTTTTAGGACCGACGCCTTGGTCTATTCTGTGTCTGTTAGACCGTTACCGTGCCTTGCACTAATAGTGTACTCGTTCTTTACTGCTAGACCTTCTCGTTCCACTAACGTCAACTTATCGTCTCGTGCTTGCCTTTCGTGCCATACTCTGGGACGTAACGACTCGGTCGTGTGTTGAACTCGATTCGTGCTTATCTCTGAGGCAGTGCCTCCTCGCTAAGTCTTACCTTTACTTGTGTTGTGATGACGCGGCCGTGCCTCACATCTCGAGGTCGTGCCCAGAAACTCAACATGACTTATCCAAATATGCCCTACGGCCCTTCTCGACTTAACTCGCAACGACTAACCCGACTTGTGGAACCGATGTTGGAAACTCAAGCATGACGCCGTATCTCGTGTCGAAGCACTTGTCTTTACGTATAGCCGAATCGTAGGCTTTATAATACTTTGGGTGCAACCGAGCACACATTTCACCATTCAACGCATACCGTGCTTACACTTTCTTTGTTATGACCGACATCGTGCATGCGGATTCGCCGCTTAGCACGCCAATTATCTATATAAAAGGCCACTGGCATGACAAGCCATCGCGGACATAGCTCGGGTAGGCGGGGGGTCCTTCAGCGCAGGTAGCGAGCCCCGTTGAAAGCCTCCGACTACCCACGCAATAAAAGCATGCGCTGCTATAACGTCTACCCCCAGGATGACTGGCCCGGTGCCCCGGTGTATAACCAGTCTAGGCAGAAATCTTTGTCGACAAGGTGTCCAATGACCACGTACCTACGAGACATCTAGACTCACGTAAATGCATGGCCTATTTGTTGGTACGACTGGAACTATACTTAGCAAATCGTGCTCTGAACCACACTTGGCATAACGTGCCTCGGGACCGCGAGACTCCCAACTGAGGGATCGCCTCAAACTTCTTTACGTGGATAGGAACGCGAGACTCCCAACCGAGGGACCGCCTCGAACTACTTAACGTGGATAGGAATGCGAGACTCCCAACCGAGGGACCGCCTCGAAACATCTTAACGTGGATAGGAACGCGAGACTCCCAACCGAGGGACCGCCTCGAAACATCTTAACGTGGATAGGAACGCGAGACTCCCAACCGAGGGACCGCCTCAAAACATCTTAACGTGGATAGGAATGCGAGACTCCCAACCGAGGGACCGCCTCGAACTTCTTTGAACTCGAGGGAACGACTACTACATAGCCTTCCAACTTAACTTGAACAAAACGTGTCCCTAAGTGCCATAGGCCATGGCCAACTTTACATTGTGCCAACCGTGGCTCGTGCCTTTAACTGACTTACGTCCTACACGACGCTATCACCCAAGTCATATGTTACGTGACGACCCTTCTGATCGTGGGACTATTTGACTTGACAACCGCAGAAAGAACGGGACGACACTTGGAATGACTTAGGTCGATCGGCATAACTTTGCCTAACTTACTCAAGCCTACAACTTAATCCGAGGGACGAGCCAAGGCTGTGCCAAGCCTTGCGCAGTGGAAACGTGCATGCTTTATCGAGCATTTACGCGGGCGACGCCTATGACTTAGGCTAACTCCTCGTTGTGTCGAATACCACTTTTCCTTCTTCCAAGCCGCGGGACGAAGGATCGAGTGTCATTTTTAAAGCACGCTGAGTACCAACTCTAATCAGACCGTTGGACGTTTTCTATGTTCTAAACTCGATTCGATCCGTCGGAATAATTTCCTTAGCTATGTGCATTCGTAGCTTTTATATTAGCCTACTTGTGCAAGTTAAAAACATTGCGAGTTATTATGTGAAGGCAAAGATGAGGCAAGTTCACCGAAACTACCCCACCTGAGCGATGTCTTCGAGTCGCCGTTGTAAGGCCAAGTCCGAACGCCGTCGGCGTTTCGATTCCTTCGATTGACTTCGCGGGACGGGGCACTACAGTATCGGTCTCATAAATTCACATTTTCTGTAAAGAACATGGAATCATAAACGAGACTACTGCTCCGTATTCTCCTCAATCTAACGGAGTAGCGGAGAGGAAGAACAGAACGTTGACAGAAATGATGAACTCAATGCTGCTAACAGCGGGTCTGCCTAAATGCTACTGGGGAGAAGCTGCATTGACGGCTACTTTTATTCTAAATAGAGTGCCGTATGCAACTTCTAACGTAACTCCTCATGAACTCTGGTTCAAAGTCAGACCAAACTTGAATGTCATTCGAGTGTGGGGGTGTCTGGCATATGTGAAGCTCCCAGATCTGAAGATTCAGAAGCTGGCGACAAGGACTACGAAGGCGATCTTCTTGGGGTATGCCGAGAAGAGTGATGCTAGGAAATTTCTTGATATTGAGTCAAATCATATCATCGAATCTCACGATGCTGAATACTTTGAAGACAAGTTTGCAAAAGACAAAAACATTGTTCTTTCGGACATTCCGGAAAATGATGTAGATACAAATGAGACTGAAATCTCATATGGGCCAGTAGTCCAAGAAGAAGTTGTTGTTGATGAAACAACTCTTGTACCAGGACTCGTAGAGCCGTCAGCTAAGCGAGCGAGGAGACCGAAAGACTTCGGAGATGACTTTGTCACCTATCATGTGGAGCAGATCCGCTTACCTATGATGAGGCGATGAAGACCAGAGATGCTATCTTCTGGAAGGAGGCAGTGAATGACGAGTTTGACTCTATCACCTCCAATAACACATGGGTGTTGGTAGATCTACCTGAAGGAGAAAAGCCTATCGGATGTAAATGGATCTTCAAGAAGAAGATGAAGGCAGATGGAACTATTGACAAGTTCAAGGCCAGGCTGGTAGCCAAGGGATTTTCTCAGAAACAGGAGATAGACTACTTTGACACGTACGCTCCAGTAGCTCGGATGACCACCATCAGGATGTTAATCGTTGTAGCAGCTATACATAAGTTGGTGATATATCAGATGGATGTAAAGACAGCATTCCTCAATGGGGAGCTGACCGAAGAGATTTACATGCAACAGCCAGATGGATTTATCGTCAAAGGTCTTGAAGACAAAGTCTGCAAGTTGGTAAAATCATTGTATGGTTTGAAGCAAGCTCCCAAGATGTGGCATGAGAAGTTTGACAAAGTTATTAGGTCAAACGGCTACAGAGTCAGCGAGACGGACAAATGCGTTTACACAAAGTTCGCTGATGGAAGAGGAGTCATCGTTTGTATGTACATGGGCGACATGCTAATCCTAGGGACGGATATAGGCTGTGTCACAGAGACAAAGAAGTTCCTCTCAACCAAGTTCAGTATGAAGGACATGGGGGATGCAGATGTCATCTTGGGCATAAAGATCATCCGGACAGATACTGGAGTAGCGCTGTCACAATCTCACTACATTGAGAAGATGCTCACACGCTATGGGTATAAGGATCTTCCGTGGATCGATATGCCATACAGGGGTGATCAGAAGCTGAAGCCAAACTCGAGGGAAAGCGTCAAGCAGCTGGAGTATTCCAGCATTATCGGAAGCTTGATGTATGCAACCACTGCCACAAGGCCTGACATAGCTTTTGCCGTAGGAATGCTGAGTCGGTTCACAAGCAACCCAGGGATTGAGCACTGGAAAGCTGTAAAGCAGGTGATGAGATATCTCAAGAAGACTCAGACATATGCACTGTACTACAACGGGTATCCGACAGTAGTGGAAGGCTTCAGTGATGCTAGCTGGTGTTCAGAGATGGAAAGCGAGAGATCCACAGGAGGATATGTCTTTTCCTTGGGTGGGGCTGCTATATCGTGGAAGTCGAAGAAGCATACTATACTCTCTCGTTCCTCCATGGAATCTGAATTTTATGTACTTAAAACTGCAGCAGATTAAGCAGAATGGCTTCGGGAGATCATGTATAATCTTCCAGTGGTTGGAGCTCAAATACCGGCGATACTGATATACTGTGACAACCAGACGACTGCGAAGGTGGCATCAAATGACCTCTTCAACGGAAAGAAGATGACTGTGCGGTTGAAGCACAGGGCAGTACACGATCTTATCAAAAGAGGTGTAATTGCAGTGATTGATGTTCGGAGTCAGGAGAACCTGGCAGATCCGTTCACAAAGGACCTCAAGCTCCAGTTGGTCGATGACACAGCTTGTAAAATAGGTTTGAAGGCATTCTGATAGTGTGTTTTTGTAATCCTACCATAAAGTTTTATGCTATTAGTTCAAAGAGAAATCTACTAGGCATCTAACTTTTGGTTCAAAGGAGGATCACTGACTGGAAAACTATCAGGTAACAGTGGGTACTTGTTCTCTGGAATATGAAAGGGATACGGACCCATAACCACTGATGTCTACTATGTATTTTCTGCGGAAAAAAATAGATCCTGTAGAAGGTTGGCTTAAACGCCTTAATGAGTTCTCAGGCAGAGTAAATATCTGGTGTGCTTTACAGGAAGCACGGTAGAGCAGCACTACAAGGAGTGAAATTTCATGCTACAGTGGGGTGACTCCACCATGAGGTTCCCAGGTATGGGATAATGCCTCGGCTTTGTAAGCCAAGTCATAGTGGCGTAGCACCGCAAATAGGCAGGTAGCCTAATGCTGTATGACGTAATTAAAGAGTTGTAGACAGCACTACAAAGGGAGGATGGCCCCATGTTATAGTGGCACGATACCATGATGAGGTACCCAGGTAGGGGTAAAGCCTCTGCCTTGCAAGCCATGTCGTTGCGGCGTAACACCGCAAGGAAGTCTTAGGCTTCATGCTGAGTAGATTGGCACTACAAAGGGGCTGAGACCTCATGCTACAATAGTATGACACTACGATGAGGTTCCCCAGTAGGGGTAATGCCTCGGCTTCAGGCCATGTCATAGCGGCGTAGCACCGCAAGGAAGCGCAAGGCTTCATGCCATGTCTCTTTAATAAAGAACTCACCTATAGTGTATGGAAAGAGATATCATGCCGTCTCTTGAGGGTAAACTTGTAGATGCCCAAAATTATACACTGAAACCAGGCTGGCACATGGCCTTTAATGTGCAGCCAGAAGCACACGTAACTACACTTTGTGAGTGGGAAGAATTACAATTGTAGTGCAGAATTCAAGGTGTAGTCCATTCTTGTATCACATTGTTATTTAACCCATACGGGAAGATTCAAGTCGTCAGCGACATCTATCCTAATGCAAAATGGATAGTTACTGTGGGGAACGCTCAACCCTGGACACATATATATGTTGTGATATGTGGGGGATTGTTGGTGCTTTCTGTATATGGAGAGAGCTTGCTCTCAACATGCCTTGTAAAATTTTAGTCCCACGTCGGAAATGCACCATGAGTTATCTCAACATATATACTTGGTTGTGTTGTTGAGAGATGCACATGGGATGGTGACCCTAAGGAGGGAACCATGTGGGTGATTTTACAAAGAGGTAATAATAAGGCTCCAAGGATTAAGCATTAATGCTTTTGTCATTCTCTTGGATTAATTCAATTTGGAGCTAAGCCCCAAAGGGGCTTAGCGACTCAGACTCGGACTCGGACTCGGGCTCATAGGCTCATGAGGCGTAATGTGGCATTTTGTTGGCGCACTTTGCACTTAGCACGTCAGCAGTCATGCGGCTTATATGCGACCTCATGCGGTCCATGCGGCCACGCGGCTACGCGGCTCATGCGGCCACGCGACCATGCGGCCCATGCAATCCATGCGGCTCATGCGGTCCATGCGGCTCATGCGGCTCATGCGGCCATGAGGCCATACGGTTCATGCGGCTCATGCGGTCCATGCGGTCCATACGGCCATGAGGCCATGCGGCTCATGCGGCCAGGCTGCTGCTGCTTCTGCTGCTATCGCATGGAGGGCTCCGCTGACTGTGCAGTCTACAAGTCAGTTATGGAAAGAATAATTCAATGCGATTAATTCAGATCCACTTTTTGTGGGATTTGAATTAATTTCGTTGCTATCTTTGTGGGATTTGAATTAATCTCGTTGCTATCTTTTAGGGATTTGATTCAATCTTTCCATAACTGAAGAGGCGGCTAGGGTTTCCACCCTCTCTCTATATATACTCTCTTCTGGCCTCCTTTGTGATATAACGAATTTTATAAGTCTGAAAAGGAGAGAGAGAGGGAGCTGCTGTCGCCATTGCAAGTCCATCCGAGGAGTCAGAACAGAGGTGACTTCGAGCGTTCCACAAGTTCTACAAACTTATCGGTTCCTGGAAGCAATTCGTGTGGGGCGAATCTTGCTTTGAGCAACGGTATTTTGACACCCCAGCAACTTTTCTTAATCTCATCTTTCTCTAGATTATTGTAACTCGTTCTGTCCCAATTGTAACAAGTTTGCAAGGAAGAACGAGAGATCTTCTCTTCTCTATTTCCCTCCTTCATATTGTAATCTGGCTATTTGGCTTTTTGTATCATCGTAGATCTCTGTTGCATCTGTTTTACCATCTGTTTTACCATATATAAAAAAAATTATAGTAGTAACAAATCAGAAATATTAGTCCAGGCGCCCGAACCCGTGTTAAGAATGTGTGAGCATAGACATAGAAGATTTATAATGAAGAGAGCTAAGTGAGAAGTAGTTAAATAAGGGAGAAAAATGTTTGGTTTGAGGATGTAAGTTTAGGCCATCTTCAATGAGAATTTCTATAGTTGAGTTTCTATTCTACTTGTTATGACAATTTATATCTTAGTTTGTTGAGTTTCTATATAAAAATTATAGACAAAAATGCAAATACTCTTGATAGTTCCCCATTTTTATCATATGTGACAAAAAATTAAATGGTCAATTTATTGTTGTACCATCGTAGAAATTTTTCATCCTACTTTAACGTCACATGGGATAAAAATTGTTATAGATATCTCCATTGAGGTATATATCGTTTTTGTAAAGAGAATTTCTACCATTGAAATATGTCAATGGGAGATAGAAATCCCCATGGGAGCCCATTGCAGGTGGCCTTAGAAGGAGTCGTAGAGGTTTAAATGAGAGAAATTTTATAGTTTGTTTTGTCCTTTCTTATCCCAAAATTGGGGGTAAACAAAGAGAAGTGAGGACTTGTTGTCTTAAAAGTAGTAAATATCTTGTGTTTTGAAAGTTTTAATTAAAAACTCAGTCAAATATATTTGTATACCACATGTAATAAGAATATTTTGATAACTATTATATTTTTATAAATCATCCTCCCACTCAAAATCTTTAATCCAAGACTCCACTTAACTATTCGTCCAATCCAAATAAGATTATATGTAATGATTCTCCCCCTTAACTTTTCTTCAGTTAATCCCACTTAACTCTGATGAGTGTGTTATTTATTAATTTTTTGTTAGAATTCAATATTTTCTAAGCATGTTTCAAAACATTAAAGCATCTCCAATTCCCCCAATAACCGTAATCAAGGACCAATTTAGAGTTTGGCATTGTTACTGTTTTTTAAGCAATAGTTGAAGCAACCAAAAGCTTGCTCAAACTCAGGCGGATCCAGAAATCATAGCTGGGATGGGCTATCATAAATTTGGGTGGACTACAAGTGTGCTAACCTATATAAAAAAAATCAAAAATCAAATTTCTATGGACAAATGAAGTTAAAAAAAAAATTTTGGGGTGGGCTCCAGCCCACCACAAGAGATGCTTGGATCCGCCCATGGCTCAAAGTATAACTTGTTTAAGAAACAAACATAAGCAATGTATGTCACCAAATAGCTTTTGTAGATCAGTGGAGTTTGAAAATAAGTTGTACCAAATTAAACATGTTATTGAGAAAGATAGAATAAGGGATGTTGATCAAATCTATCTCAAGGTGTGATTAGGACCGGTCCAGGCTGGACCGCGGCCCACAAAGGCGGGCTGAACCGGACTTAGTCCGAGCCCAGCTCGGACCGAAGGGAGAAGCGGGCCGGGCCTGGCCCGGTCCGGTTTGGTTTTATGCAGCCCAGTTCGGCCCAATGATTCGGCTTGAGTAGGGATGGGCCGGGCCGGACTTCGGGCTCGGGCGGTAAGGGTCAGCGGGTCGGTCTAGGCCGGTCCACCTTTTTTTTTTTAAATAAGTTTTTTTGTTTTTTAAAAAAATTTAATGTTCTTTTATTTTGTTTTATTTTATTTTAAGTTTATTTTGTTATTTTTAGTTTCTTTGTTTCTTTCTAAGTTTTAATTTTATGTTTTAAATTTTTTTTCTCCTCCTTTATCCGGGCTTGGGACTGGCAATGCAAGCTTTGTTTGTCATAGGCGGAGTTAAAAAAAAAATTGTTTCAAGTTTATAACCCCCCCCCCCCCCCCCCCGGCAAACAATCATAAAAATTAAAAAAAAATACCTCAAAAACCGTTTTATCTGGGTTGTGTGGGCCAGGCTCGGACGGGCCTGACCGGGCTGGGCCTATTCGGGCCAAAACGGGCCACCCGTTGCTATTTTAAAAAAATTAAAAAATGGGACGGACCGGGCTCGGGGTCGGTTTCTTGGGCCCAGCCCGGACACAAGGGTGCGCGGGCTCGGACGGGCCGGGTGGAAAAGGCAGCGGACTCTGGCAGGCCCGGGCCGGGCTCCGGGCCGTCCGGCCCTAATCACACCCTGAAATCTATCTGTAAGTCCATGTTCCCGATCCACGTAACGTGCCTAGTTAGGACAAAATAAAAAATTGATTGATTGTATCTCTGATATAGTGACATGTAGATTCTACTAATTTGTACACCAAACTTGTCCCATAATTTATATACCAAACTTGTTCCATCTTCTGTATAAATGTAGACCCTACTGAAATAACTTCCCGAATCAATGCGATCCACATTTTTTACAAAAGAGAAAACGTATTCGAAATACAAATTTTGGAGAAAAACATATTTGCTTCCCAAGTTGCTGCTTGAATTTGGCATGGCCAGCTACTATTGGACGTTCATGTATCATCCAATCTAATACGGCTTTTTTGTTCTCTCTCTCTCTTTTTTTCTTTTTTTTTTACTAAATTATAACTTGATAACCTCAAATTTTCTAATTTTTTAACTTATACCCTCAACTTTGATATACATTAGCGTGATATTCTAAAATTTAAAAATGGTCACATTATTTCCATCCCTCCCTTCCACCATATCCCTCCCGACGGCTGCACCCCCTTCCTATGGCTGCACCCAAGCAGCCTCCTCTCCCCAGCACCGTGTCCCCCTCCCGGCAGCTACATCCCTGCGACCCCCCCTCCCCAGCATCGGCCCTCCACCCAGCGACTGCATCCTCCCCCCCCCCCTCCCACAGCCCTGCGCCACCTACCCTCCCCCTCTCCGCATGTGGTGGTGGAGGCACCAGCCCGTGCGCAGCGAAAAAAATTGTGTGTGTGTGTGGGTGGGTGGGTGGGGGGGGGGGGGGGGGGGTGGGGGGGGGGGGGGGGGGGGGAGGAGGTAGGAATAATTTGTATTGATGTCTATCAAGTTGTAATTTAGTCCTTTTTTTTCTTTCCTTTTTTTTTCTTTTGGAGATTTAATAATGATTATTTGTAGAAAGTATTAGCCCATTATGGAACATGGCATAAAAAAAAAATCTTGGTCTAAATGATTATGGTGTAGATTAGTAAATCACTAATCACGCCATGCGGCTCACGTCTAACTCTGTCACTTCTTTGTACTCCCCCCGTCCCTCTCTCAAATTAATTACAACTCTGCCTCTTCCTTGTTATGGGTAGGGGTGCAACTCGGGCGGGATGGGTCGGGTTTGAGGTCAACCCGAGCCCAACCCGATAGATCATAAGTCTAGCCCAAGCCCAAGCCCGACCCGACTTCGGGTTCAACATATGAAGCCCAAGACCAAGCCCGGAGGATCGGGTTGGGCTCGGATTGGGTCGGGTCCATCCACTACTAAAATAAGGCAAATTAGCGACGTCATGATACGTCGCTAATAATGATAATTACGTCGCTAATCGTAATTGGCGACGGCTTTAGCGACGTAAAGTGAAGGTCGCTTTTTAGCTAGTCACAGATGGCAAATACGTCGTCCTACGTCGCTGTTTGCGACGTCCCATCCGTGTCGCTAGGTCGTCGCAAAGTTAGCGACGTAGAGCGACGAGAAGTTTACGTCACAAACTTAGCAACGTAGTGCGACTTCTTAGCGACGTTTAGTTCTATTGACGTGATGACGTGGCATGCCTGCCACGTCAGCAAGGTGGCGACGTACAGCGACGTTACGCCGCTAATTAGCGACGTATAGCGACTTCCACTTTCCGTCGCTATCCGTCGCTATACGTCGCTATCCGTTGCAGACTACTAAAAAAAATATGATGTGTATTTTTGTTATACTGTGTGTCTGTGTTTACAGTGTGTGTGAAGTACAGTGTTCGTACTATCGACAGTTTCGCTTACTGTTCTATGTTTTATCTTGAATAGAAAGATCAACAGTTCAGGGTGCACTTCTCAGAGCTTTCTCTTCACGTCCTTCACCTTCTCGGGATCCTGTACGACGTCCCGAGAGAGTGAAGGATGTGAAAATAAAGCTCTCAGAAGTACACCCTGAACAGTTGCTCTTTCTGTCCAAGATAAAACATACAACAGTAACACTGTATTTCACATACACTGTAAACACAGACACCCATCATTACAAAAATACACATTATATTTTTTTAAAATTTGGGCAGCACCTCCTTTGTATATCAGATCATCACTTATAACCCAGCGTAGGTATATTTGTCATCCCCGTCGCAGATATCATCATAATTAACAGTCTTCCATCATAACAGTCTACAACTAATAGATGAATAACAGTCTCCCATCATAACAGTCTACAACTAAATATCATACATGTACTCAATAAAAATACCAACAAATTAAATATCACAAACATATATGTCCAACAAACATACATGTCCAACAGAGTTAAATAATAATGAAAATCAGTGTACAGAACGGTCAATGGGCCCAAAGGGCCAACAAATACAAAGATGATAAAAAATATACTGGATCACTGAGGACCCATGCCGCGCATCTGGGATAGCATGTACTCATACTGCTCCTGTGTGAGCTGCACCGTAGGGACAGTAGGAGGCAGTACAATGTCTGGAGTCGGCGCCGTCGATGGACCGGAAGGACGTATCTGCTCCAGCTCTCGCAGTCGCTCACCATACGCAGCAAGGGTACTCATATCCTCTGAGTACTCTCCTCAATCGAAGCCGATACCTGAGTGAGTGAGGCAGACATGGTCCTCTGCGATCCCTCCAGCTCGACCTGTCTACGCTCTGTGCACTGCGTAGACTCGGTGAGCATGTGCAAGCTGGCAACTGTAGCCTGCTGCAGACTCATCAGCTCCTGTATACTACGCTCGACCGCATCAAATCGTCCGGTGATCATCGGAGGGTCGGATCGTCGCTCGACCGCATCAGAAATCTGCTGCTGCAACTCGCGACGCAGCTCGTCGATCTGACGACGAATATCCTGAGCTCGTGACGACGCCTGCGAAGCCGGAGACTGCGCACTGACAGAGGGGGCCCAGGATGACTCTGAAGCCAAATACGTACCGTAGGATCTCGTACCGTAGTACGTACCCTTCTGAAGACCGCCAACGGCGGTCATCCAGAGGTCGTCCTACGATGGAGCTGTAGGCGGCTGGGAGGAAGTACCAGCCCCTCCCTCTGCTGGCGCACTAGCAACAGCAGCCGCCTCCTCCTGTAGCCGAATAAACTCGGCCTAGAACAATGTTTGCTAACGTGTAAGTGTTTGCTAAAGTCTATATTGATATCTATTTTCATGTTTTCTAAATTATAGTAAATTAATATAAAGAATAGAACGTACATATGCCTGCGTTGCCCTCTCGTCAATGAACTCCCCAGCCCTCCGATGGATGACCAGAAAGACGGTCACCATGTTGGGGTCCTCACCCTTTTTTACCTGTTAAATTATATTATCTATTATTAGTATTAAACATTCTATCGAACTATATATAAATTAATGTCCGTCATAGAAAACGTATCAGACGACGAAAATGCTCCGTCATCGGAATGGAGCCACCACACCACTTACCGGCGCTCGACCACGCCACCTTGGCCTTGTCAGACCGCTCCTGGTACCTGGGCTCGCTGAATCTAGCCTTCATCGCAGTCCACTGCTCTGGCGTGATCTAACCATGGATCGGCTGTCCGGAGCGATCACGAGACTTCTGGTCGTGGATCGCATCACGGATGAGCTTGCCTGCAATGGCAGAAAATTGGGCATCGATCTTCACCGCCCGGTGTGGTGGGTAGAAATAGGTCCTCTACAAGAAGTAAAATAGAAAAGTTGTATAATATACACAAATGATTATTAAAATTTAAAAATAAATAAATTTTTTACCTTGAAGTGGGCGAACCAAAAGGCCTTCCTATCTGCGGGAGCATCTGAGTAGTTAATCCAAGGCCCACCATAGTTCTGCCTCAGAAATACCTCCAGCTGTCTCTGTACTGCAGGAGGCCGATACCTATACAATAATAATTCTCATGAATATATATGTACATATAATCATTTGACAAATATATATTAACTAATTAACTTACTTCGTAGGCCCGTCCGTCCAAATCTCCATACGCGTCTCGCCCGAGGGAGCGCATGGAGGGTCGCTCTTACCTCCTGCCTGGGCAGGATCAGTCTGATCGCCGTCCTCCATATACGTCGGCTCCCCCCATGGAGCCGTCGGCAGGAGGAATGCTGGACGCGGGATCAGGAATGCTGGACGCGGGATCAGGAATGCTGGATGCGGGATCAGGAACGCTGGACGACGATGGAGGAGTCGCCAACCTGCTGGAACTGCCCTGTCCCGGTAATGGATCGGGAACATAACGGTACAATGGTGTACTCGGAGATGAGGATGAGGGTACGGAATCTCCATTCCCAGCCCGAGGCTGACGGGACTGCCTAATATAAAATCCTTCGCGTCGTCCAGATGGTCTAGTCATACCTGATAATAACATATGACAATAAAACAAAAATACATATTTATATGATAGACATCACAGATTTTTGAAAAATATCATAGTCACAGATAAAAGTGTCACTAAAGTATCACAGATTTATATGATAAAAGTGTCACTAAAGTGTCAAATATGATGATAAAACAAACGTACAGATTTAATCCTCTTCTGAAAATTTATCTAGTTCGTTTAGCTCATCATCATCATCATCTTCTTCTTCTTCCTCTACATCTTCACTTTCATCTGCATCTTCCTCTTCAGATAATTTTACTTCTTCTACACAATTAGATGTGTAATGAGGAACTTCCGTTGTGTCCACTTCTATAATATTTGTTACAAGAGGTAGTTCATCCTCTTGATAAGCTATATCGTCAACCTCAAAGGTATTTCTAGCTTTGGTCTTGCATACTGCCCACCAGTCCGACCTTGTTGTTCTCCGTTTAGGATAACTTATGAAGTACACGAGCTGAGCCTGACTTGAAAGGACAAATGGTTCATAGGCTTGATATCGACGCCGATAGTTTATATCAACAAGACCGTGCTTGTCTACTTTCCAACCTTGACCTTCAATCGGATCGAACCAATCACACCTGAATAACACAATCTTAGCAGGCTCTATTCTATGACTATATGTCACCTCTACAATCTCCCGTAGCACGCCATAGAAATCGTTGCCCGCATCAACATCTTTGTAGTTCGAATATCTGATACACAAACAGCTGTTTTTGGTGGAGTCGAGATCCACAAAATTGTCTCTGATCGGGCAAGTTGTTGACTTGAACCTAAACCCATTAACACAGTAGTTTGGCCATATTTTTGCAGCATAAATTGGTCCCTTGGCTAGCGTTCTAATAGACTCATTCTCAAGTCTTGCGTCTGGACGATCGACCTAAATACCACGAAAGAAGACATTAAGCTCATTCTCAATCAAGTGCATATACAGAAAGGTAATTACAGAGTTCTCAAGTCTTACATATGCACTCAACCATGATGGAAAATAACACCTCATTTCTTGTTCTAGTTCTTCTTCTGTTATGTGTGGCCTACCTGACCTCACATCATCATTAAATATGCTGAAAACAACATCGTTCAATTAATGTAATAGTATAATAATCAATACTATTAAAATAAAGTAGACGTATTAATTACTTACCCCTCTAGTTTTTTTACTTCCTCATCGTCGCAGTTGAGTAATACATACACCTGAGCAGCCCTTAGCTCATCATCGTTCAGATATCTCTTCTTCATTTTACCCGATGGCTTTCCTGGAGCATTGAATACCTTCAGTATTGTATCATTACTTTCATGATCTTCGTCCGGATCGAAACTAGGTCCCGTCGCGTCAAAAATTATGTTCACCAACCCATCGTCGTAAGCAGCGTTGTTGTGGACATCCACATAAGACTCATACTCCGATGCTAAAGATACAAGTTCTCCGTGCGCGCTCTACTGTTAGTAATTCAGCGTGAAACCCTTCGAGTATAAATGATACGTGACTTCCACTTCTGGATGATATTTCAAGTTGCGACATCTCACACACGGACACTTAATTTTGGTACCGTCCATGTACTGAGGAAACGCCTTGGCAAACTGCAGGAACTGCTGTACACCCTCTATGAATTCATCTCGCACACCGCACATGTCATCAGAATGACGGTTGTACATCCACGAACGATTTCGTAAGTAGTAATTCATATCCATATCCAATTAAGAATAATTTTGTAAGATAGATACATTCACATTGCAGTCAGTGAATGAATGTTAAGACAGTTTAGATATGGGTGCACAACATAAACTGTTCATTCATTCCATATATTACAAACAAAAAATTTGAAGGAAGAAACAAAAACAACTGTGTTGGGACTAAAACAACTGTCTTGTGTCAAAGTGTCGTATCCGATAGATCGATACTAATCCGATACGGTCGATACTAATCAGATACCGATTCTGATACTCATCCCAACTGTTCAATATCGACCCTTTGGGTCTACAAGAGTTATTTCATCCAGTTTGTCAAGAAAGGTAAAACTTTTTAAATTAATATCCTATAACTTGGCCTTTGGCCTGTGCTTGAGCAGTATCCTAACTCAAACTATCTATCCTAACTAATAAATTAATATCCTACTTTAACATCTACTAACTCTCATATTCCTTCTAACATAAACTAATATCCTAATCTAAACTAACCCTTTAACTGAAACTAATATCTAAACAATGCTAATCATGAACTAACCACCTAACCTGGAAGTCCATACTGCTCAAGCACAGGCCAAAGGCCAAGTTATAAGGCAAAATGCAGGCAATTGCCTGTAGCTACAAGGCAAAACCAAATGTTGACGGTATATATACCGTCAACATTTAAAAAGTTTACTTGTCTTGACAAAGTGAGTGAAGTAACTCTTATAGACCGAAAGGATACTCTATACACTCTATGTAATACGATATACCAATCATACCTACACTTCTAGGATACTCTATACACTGTAGTAACGAATTGCCCTTACTAATGATGCTCTTAGATAACATATTTAACAGATGAGATTTTCATGTTGCACTTACGCATTTGTAGCTATAAACTGCTTGAGCAACAACATATAGGTATGGAAATCGGTATCGGACTATTCCTATGAGTATTGGTATCGACGATATCAGTAGTAGACTTACTAGCTAGGGTTTTGGTCAAAACCAATTATTTTCAATTTTTCTTAGAGGATACGCTTCAAAGGACGACGTACGTGATCAGTTTAATTAGCTCACCGGATAAAGGGGACGACCAAAAAAGTCAATATTGCTGACCACCTCCGCTAATTGCTACTTTTGATTGCCAACCACATTAATAATAATAATAATAATAATAATAATAATAATAAAAATAATAATAATAATAATAAAGTCAACACACTAGACTATACTAGACTACACTTCACTTACACCTCTGGATGACTTTGGTTCAAACCAGCCAAAGCTAGTTCAACGAGAGCTCCAAGAAAAAAATGGCTCTCCTCCCACAAACCACAATGGAAACTATACTTGAATAATGCACTCTATTCATTTGGGACTATTCCAGGTGTCCAAATTATAAGCAACCATATATACATGATACGAATTTCCAACATGTGACATTCATCCATAGCTACTGCTTAATTGTTTCATTCGGGGTTCTATTATGTGTGAAATGCAAGACGCAAGTTACATTCCGGATGGACTTTTTTTTATATCAAATTGGCGTTTCTAAAACACTAGTCCAATTGGCGATCTATAAGAACATTTGAGCATACATGATTAAACAAAATTGCAGCCCGGGCTATTCCTGGACTCTACATTGCATTCTGCAGTACTTTGAGAGTGTGACTGTGCTCTGTTGTGGTATTTATTTAGAAATAAGATGTCGCCAAAGCTTCAATATGAATTCTTAGAGGAAAAAAAGTGAATCCTTGAATTGGTGGAAGAAAACCAATTATTTTCCATTTTTCTTCCTCTTGAAAACTTTAGTATTGTCCGATTGTGAACTATCAAAACCATTATATGAATCGGGTTTGAACAAAATTAAACCTAAATAAAACCCAAAACATGTCCAAGGGTCGTGTCAGTGTCCAAGGGTCGTGTCAGTGTCCAAACAAATGTGTCCAAGGGTCGTGTCAGTGTCAGCTCGAAAGGGGTCGTATGTGTTTGTGTGCATACAAATGTGTCCAAGGGTCGTGTCAGTGTCCAAACAACTGCACAGACAGTGGGTGTGTGCGGGGGGGAGGAGGAGGAGGAGGAGGAGGGAGAGGAGTTAATTAGGTTAGGGTTTACCTGAGCTCGAGGAGGAGGAGCTCGACGGGGGGGGGGGGGGGGGGGGGGGTAGGGGTCGCCGGAGGAGGAGGGAGTCGCCGGAGGGGTAGGGGTCGCCGGAGGGGGAGGGAGTCGCCGGGGGGGAGGGAGTCGCCCGGGGGGGGGGGGGGGAGGGGAGCTCGAGTGAAAATTGGAATTTTCGAGTGAGGGGGAAAAAATGAAACGCTGTGCCCTAAGTAAAAAAAATTAGCGACGTCAAGAGATGCCGTCGCTAACCGTCAAAAAAATTTAATAGATGGTGACATATTTTAATAATATGTCGCTGCACGTCGCTATTCAGCGACGCAATTTAACTCATGTCGCTGAACGTCGCAAGTCAGCGACGTTTTGCGATGTATATATAAAGGAGTCGTTATATTCCATATGTAGCGACGGCATTTTATGCCGTCGCTAAATTACGTCGCTAATAGATCATATTTTAGTAGTGATCGGGTTTATCGGACTCTAATATGATATTTGAAATAATTTTAAACAAGAGTAATATTAAATGCATAATCAAATAGCAAACAAGCGTCAATTCATTACAAAATAAAACTGAAATGAGATTTAGGACAAGGAATTGAAGAGTTTGGGTGAAAAAAAAAACTATAGTTTAAACTTTTTATTTAAGTAGTATGAAACTATATATATATATATATATATATATATATATATATATATATATATATATATATATATATATATATCTATATATATATATATATGTCGGGTTTCGGGTTCTTCGGGTTACCCAACACATGAACCCAAATCCAACCCGATTTTTGATCGGGTTCAAATATTTTAACCCGAGCCCAAGTCCGAACCCGAATATCTTCAACCCTAACCCAACCCATTAACGGGTTTACCCGATCGGGTTCGGGTTTAGCCCGTCCGAGTTGCACCCCTAGTTATGGGTCACTTATTGGATGGTGGAAACTGCAGTAAAATTGTCCAAAAAATTGAAACTCAGCGAAACTCAAATGAGTTCTCCTGTTTGGTAAGCACCTTGTGGAAGTCCAATTTTTTTTTGAAGTGATTGGGGGGCAGTTCCTATCCCCACACTTTTTACACTTTTCACATCCATGAATTTTTAAATGAAACTCTGCTGCAACTCCAAAAAAGTGACAACTCTGCTGTCGAAATTCTGCTGCAACTCGCCGAGAAGGCTGCCGGACGGAGGCGGCGCTGGGAGGCTCGGAAAAGTCGAGAGAGGGGCGGAGGCGGAGGCGAGGTGGGCGGTGCGGTGCCGGCGGTGGGCGGCTGCGGGTAGAGCGGGAGGGAAGGGAGACCGAGAAAAAGCAAGAGAGAATGAGAGAGGGAGAGAGAAGCGAGAGAGAGAGAGAGAGAGAGAGAAAGGTCTCCGGTGAACTGGTCGGCTGGGGAGGGTTTGAAGAAAATGACAGGGAAGAGGGGGGGGGGGGGGGGGGGGGGGGGAAGAATGTGAGTGGGAGTGTAGTTTATAGAAAATAAAAATTAATAAGAGTAATAATACAATTTATTAATAATAATATGATAATAATAATTAATAGTACTAGTAATAAACTATGTTAATAATAATTTAACATTCAGATTTTAGTTTTTCAAAAAATTGTTTAATTTGTCTAATTAAAAATTAATTTGTTTAGTTAATTTGAATAATTATTTATGGGAAGATTTATGAAATGCCCAAAAACTAAAAAAAATTTATGTAAAACCCACCGCTAAAAAACTTTCATCGCGTGCCCAGAATTAGAAAAACTTATCCAAAGCGGGTTCCAAATGACCCTTTTGCCCTTCCTTTTAATTTATTGGAAACACCCACAAAACTGCTCTTAAAAAAACGTTTCAATACTCCATCTTCTTCCATACGCTGCTCACTTTCGAATCTAGGTTTTCTCCTCAAAAATCTTCAAAAACTCGTCGAAAAATTTCGGAAAGACCGGGACGAACGACAAAAGTGCTAAAACGGAGGTCCAAACATCATTTTTTTGCGAATCTAAAATTTCGAAAGTCCGTCTAACGATGAAGCTGTTACTTTCAGTCTCCTTGACGATACGCTCATTTTGCGACAAACGGGACCTCGTTTCGACCTCCCAGTCAAAAGTTATGGCCCTCCAAAGTTTCAGCTAACCATAAAATGCAGGAGAATGGCATTCTCCGTCTTAATTTACACGGAGAATGACCATTCTCCGTCTTAATTAGGACGGAGAATGACATTCTCCGTCTTAATTTACACGGAGAATGGTCATTTCAGTGTTAAAACGCAGGAGAATGACCATTCTCCGTGTTAGAAACACGGAGAATGCCATTCTCCGTGTTAAATGAAACGGAGAATGTCATTCTCCGTGTTAAATAAAACGGAGAATGGCATTCTCCGTCTTAATTAAGACGGAGAATGGCCATTCTCCGTGCTAAATTAAACGGAGAATGACCATTCTCCGTCTTAATTAGGACGGAGAATGCCATTCTCCGTGTAATTTATCACGGAGAATGGTCATTCTAGTATTAAAACGCAGGAGAATGACCATTCTCCGTGTTAGAAACACGGAGAATGCCATTCTCCGTGTTAATTAGGACGGAGAATGCCATTCTCCGTCTTAAATAAAACGGAGAATGCCATTCTCCGTCCTAATTAAGACGGAGAATGACATTCTCGGTCCTAATTAAGACGGAAACGGAGAATGTCATTCTCCGTGTTAATTAGGACGGAGAATGGCATTCTCCGTCTTAAATAAAACGGAGAATGGCATTCTCCGTCCTAATTAAGACGGAGAATGGTCATTTCCAGTGTTAAAACGTGTAATTTAGTTTTTTCAGGAATAAAGAGTTTCGTTCTTCTTTCAAAGCGATGATAATTCTTATGGAAAAGAAGAAGAAAGATCTTCTCTCCACAATTGAAGATCTGAGTTCAAATGTCTCCACGATGAAGATGATGATGATGGTGATGATGATGACGAGCGATGATCTGAGTTCGACTGAAGAAAAACACACCGAACTACGAACGATCTTTGCGATCTCTGCTGAATATGAGAGCAATGGAATTCAGATTTCCCGTGAAGAAGAAGAAGACGAAAATCGCAATCCAGATCTGAGTTTTTTGAATTCAAATACATATAGATGACCAATTCGCGCGGAGGGGTAGTTTCGGTATTATAAAAATAGCAGTTTCTAGCGGGTGGCATCTAAAAGGGAATCTTGGAATATTTAACGTGAAAATACTTAATTCTGGGTATTTCATAAAACTTATCCAGCGGGTGGGCATTTCATAAAAGCCCACCCCGAAATTGGGTTTTCTCAGCAATTTCCAGATTATTTATATGTCAATTTTATTTTATATTTTAAATTATATGTCAATTTTATTTTATATTTTAATCCATACACCAAGATAAATTATATGTCAATTTTATTTTATATTTTTAAAATTTTATATTATGGTAATTAATTTAAATATAATAGTTAATGCATTTTTTGCGTTTAATTATCGTAATTAATTTAATTATGGGTTCTCATATCTACAATCCCAATATCCGCTTTCAACAACCATCCAAACAATCGAACTCATTTTTTCTTCACTTTCAACAACCATCCAAACACTAAACATATTTTTCTTCCACTTGCAGGAGACAAAAAGTACTACATCAAAACACATTTTTGAAAGTGCCACTTTCACACTTTCAACTGCAACTCATCATGGCGTAAGTGTCACTTTCACACTTTCAAAGAGTTACATCTATCCAAACAGCCCCTAAGAGGTGAGCATTTGCGGGTTTTAGACTGAAACCAATCCGACCAAATAAAAATAGTGATTCAGTTAGATTTTCTACACTGCAGTTTCATTTTAATTTTTGAAATTTTTTTTGGGGTCCGTAGTTCAGGTTTGAAATTTGGGTTCGATTTTCTACAGTATAGTTTGATTTTAATTTTAATTTTTTTGTTCGTAGTTAGATTTTGGAATTTGGAAATCGTACTGAATAGAAAGTCGAATCATAGATATTTGAAATTAATCTCTATAATTTTTTGTTATTTTTTTTGTTTTATGATCTCTTCTATCTCTATTTTTAAAAAAATTTGTGATTTGTTCTCTTGTGCATCTCAACTTTATCTTCAATTTATTTTTTCAGTTGAAGATAGTGACTTTGTTTAAAACCCTCAAACGTGGTCATTTTTTTTATTTACTTTTTCTTATTTCAATCTAATTTTAGTTAAAAAAATCCCAATTTTAGTTAAATCGATCACAATCATTTCTCTAATATATTTTTAGTTTTTAGGTTTTTGTTTTGCTAAATTAGGAAAAAGATAGTCATTTTTCAATGTGTTTTTTTGTTTCTTTTGAAAAAGTTCAACTCATCAAGAAAAGTCAAGTCCAGTCAAAATAATCGAATCGAACCGAAATTTAATACAGTTCGGTTTTTGTGAAAAGTCGGTTCAATTTGTAAGAAAAGTCAATCGTTTTGAAATAGGTTTTGTTTTGTTGTTTTTCTCAAATTAGTTCGATTTGAACCGAATCCATCGAATCCTCACCCTAGGTGACTTTGTTTACCGCAAGTGAGGTAGCGATGAAAGCAACTCTGATAATGTAATTTCTATGGGAGAGTGCAATATATTATTCATTTCATAAACTAATTCGTATTTGTGCGAGTACAAGTGATCAAAAATGTGATTGCTCCCTACCAATGTGTTATCAATGGTGAACTTTAGATTTTGAGACCTACTAACTCTAAAATCAGCCTCAACGCCTAATATTCATAAATATTTTTTTCAGTACAATAGTATTGTCAACACAATTTTAAAAATAGAACAATAAAAAAACTATAATATCCAAAATTATAACAAAATAATAACAGAAGTAAAGATGTTCTTAAAAAAAAAACCTGATGCCTGAGACAAAAAAAAAAAAAAAAAACTAACTAACAATGTTCATATTGGTTCATAATAATAATAATAAAGAGAAAATTAACACCTAGTTTCATAAAAGAAATTTATGTTGTATCAGTCCTCTAAAGTACAAAATATTTAGATTCAAGAATAAACCTGCAACTTGTTCTTGCTTCAATTACCTTCAAGGAAAAAGAGAGAGACGACAAAAGGTTAAAGAAGATTGAAAGCACCAGATTGTTAAATAATAGAAGATCGAGATGAGGAATTTAATAGTGACTGCAAAAATTTTTTTTCCTAGTCTGACTAATTGACTTCTCCCTTAATATATAACATTTAGATATTTTATAACAAAAAAATACTTTAACGCTGAATAAAAGGATTTCAATTGGTCGAGTGGACTTTTGTTCAAAATTTGACTTACATATATTAAATAAATAAAAATCTTATGACCTGTAAAATCTTTTGGCCTGAGCTAGTCGTCTCATGTGTCTCATATTAAGTCAAGCTCCAATTTATACCACTAGCATATGTGCACGTGCCTTGCACGTATTTTAATATTTCTTAATTAGTTTAGGAAGACTCTTTAGGAAGGCCAAAGGGTAGTCTTCCTAATTACTAAGTTGTCCTTATTAAAATTAATGAACTATTTTTAATTAGTATAAATATTTAAGGATATTTTTGAAATTTAAAAATTTTACCATCTAAATTTTTCTATTATATAGTAGAATAGATAATATATATTTATCACCAATAGGTCAGGAACTATGTACATTTCCATTGTCGAGGGTTGTATTTGCAACTGCTTTTAACCTGCTAGGGGCGGGGGTATTGGTGGGTTTTTTTTTTTTTTTTTTGCTTCCAAGATGATGACTATGTTAGCCAAACGATTTGCTGTTTGGTTACATTAAGACCTCGTTTGGTTCACGGAATCTCCGGGTTGGAAAAAGAAAGTGATTACTTTTCTATGTTTGGGTGCCTAAGGAATTGAGGAGGAAAGGAAAGTAATTCCCAATGGAAGGAAAATTATGGGGGAAAGTGATTCCATCCATCCAAGCAAGGAATCACTTTCCCACATTGAAGTAATCACTTTCCTTTCCACATTCCTTGGCATTTCCAAACATCGGAAAGAAAAATCAATGGAAAATAAAATTTTCCAAAGGAAAGGAAATGACAAGGAATTGATTTCCTTTCCCTTCCATTCCGCGAACCAAACGAGGCCTAATATCTTGTTATGTTCCAGAATCTCCTTACATATCATATTGGTAACTCCAAAATATTCTTCCAAACTATTATTTCTTACGTGACAGCTGGCGTGATATTTGATATCACATGATATAACAAATTCTAACAAAAAAAAATAATTATCTATTTTTTTTAAAATTTTAATTTTAATTTTAGTGTACGATATGTAAGCTGTCACATAATGAGAGATACTTTGGAAGAATATTGTAGAGGAACAAATAGAATTTTCCATCTCATATCACTCACTTTTTTTTCTTTTTCTTTTTGAATCAAAATAAGACTTTATTCATTACTCAGTATCAGAGGGTACATTGATTGTAGCTTCTTTTGCAAGGAGCTGAATAATACATGCCGGGGGAGAGTTTAACAGAAGTTCTATGTCACTAGTTGCCTGGTGTAATATGTTCGTAGCCACTGTATGAGTTACTTCATTACCTTCCCTTCTGATTAATGAAAATTCGAGATCCTTCCCTGACCGACGAATCTCCTCTTTTAGCTCTAGGACTAGATTATGTAATCTCCATGGGATGAGACCATCTTCTCCCTTAATGATACGATGAGCTATGAGCGAGTCACCTTCGATCGTGCAGTCTCGCACATCGAGATAACTGGCCAGTTGGACTCCCAATCGGATAGCCATTAGTTCCGAAGCAAGACTTTTATCCTCTTCCATTGTGTGAGCTGCCGTGGTAGTCAACGCTTTGCCTAGCACAAAGCTCTCCTCCCCATCTCTCGCAATGGCCGCGGCTGCTAAGGATCCCGACGAAATCGCTCCATCAACATTGACTTTGATGGTCCCCATGGGGGGCGGTTTCCAACACCTGACATCAATAGAGTCATGGATGTTATTGATATGTTCCATCCTCACTGTTCTACCTTCCGAGTACGTACAGTAGAAGTGGTTCGCCTGTTGAATGATATTGTGGATGCTAGGTGCTTTATGATCAAAGATACAACCACATCAAGCCTTCCATAAGGCCCATAGTATAGCTGCCCCTATAATAAACATGCATCCGTCTTGCTTGTCCGACAACCATTCTTCGAGAAGTTTAAAGATGTCCCCATGCTGATCAACTCTAATGCCCAGCGGACTCGCGAACCATACTGCTCTCGATACATTGCAGTGGAGGAATAGATGGTTAGAATCCTCAACGTGTGCCATACAGAACGCGCAATCCTTGTTTATATTGGTGATCCTCTTGCTCATGGTATCGAATAGTGGGAGAGCTCTATGGAGGAGTCTCCATATGAAAATTTGGATTCTCGGGGATATGACCTTCATCCTCCACAGGTTACTCCATCTATAACTCTCTGTTGGGGTTGTCGAACTGCTAGGGGCCTCTCTCCGAAGTGATTCATCGAGTGAGTTCGAGCTAAATTTTCCATTCTTCGACTTAACCCAGACGAGTTCATCATCCCCGTCCCGAATAACTATATTGGTAATAGTCGCTTCTTCTATATCGAAAAACAGCGATTGGATGAGTTCGACATTCCAAGCTCTCATGTTAGGTTCCATAAGGTCCCTAACAAAAACTGGGCTGTTGTTTGCGGGAGCGCTGGTTGTGACGCAAAATCGAGGGAGCGTTGGTATCCATGGATCCTCATAAATCCTCATCCTTCCTCCTTTGATTCGCCAAAATATGTTGTCCTCCAAATTGCTTCTCACTTCCAGAAGACTCAACCATGTAGCCGAGGCCGTATTTGTCTTGCTTGCTGCCCATATTGATTTGTTTTGTAAATACCTTCCTTTGAGTAAACGGACCCATAATTGATTAGGGTTGGTCAGGAAACGCCATAACAGTTTCCCTACCAATGATTTGTTCACCCAATCGAGCCTCCTTACTCCGAGTCCCCCTTCACCTTTGGGTTGAGTGATCTGCTTCCAGTTAAGGAAGTGCAGCTTCTTCTCCGTGGTGGCGTGCCCCCACCAGAAAGAACGTTGTTGCCTAGTTAGCATGTTGAGTACTTGCTTTGGAATTAGAAATGAGGACAGATGAAAAACAGGGATCGACCCAAGCGTAGCTTTGATTAGCGTAGTTCGACCGACATGGGACAATAACTTGGCCTTCCATCCTTGCAACCGAACCTCGCACTGTGCTACCAGGGGTTCATATGTGGAAACTTTATGTTTGGGCTTCAACATAGGATAACCCAGATACCTGTCCCCAGTCGTCATCTTCTTGAAATTAAGAGCAGCCGCGATCGTTTCTTGATCTCTAGTGGGAACTCTTTTGCTGAAGTGTATCCTTGATTTCTCATAATTCACTTTCTGACCCGACCATGAGGAGTAGAGGTGAAGTATATCATGGATTGATGCAAGCGAGGCCTTGCCAAATATAAGAATGTCATCGGCAAACAATAGGTGTGAGATTGCTGGGGTGTACCTGCTTAATCGGATTCCTTGATAGAGCCCATCTTGTTCGAACTTAGCAAATATTCTAGATAGAACTTCGGAGCAGAGGACGAAGATAAAGGGAGATAGCGGACATCCCTGCCTTATCCCTCTCTTTGGTAATAAGAGACCCTCGAGTGTACCATTTATTAACATGGAGAATGTGGGAGTGGTGATGCATTCCATGATTAATTTGTTCGTGTGTCCCCTGATACCCATACTGTGTAGAACTTGTTTGATGAACAGCCATGAGAGACGATCATATGCTTTGGACATATCGATCTTGAGAGCGAAAGCATTCTTCTTTGTCGGGAGGCTCTTCATAGCATGAAATAGTTCGTGTACGATAATGATATTGTCGTTAATCTGCCTACCGGGCACGAAGGCACTCTGGATTGGGGAGACTAATCTGTGTAGTAGAGGCTTAATCCTATTTGTAAGGATTTTAGAGATCACCTTGTAAGCCACATTGCATAGAGCAATGGGTCTAAAATCACCCGGCTCCACTGGTAGCTCCTTCTTTGGTATTAATACAATGAACGTGTGGTTCAATCTAGGGGGCAAGCTGTCACGACCCGCACCCAGTATAGGGGCACGAGAAGTGGGTACGTCCAGCCTACGCCGCAGTGTCGGCGGGTAGTAAGCTGTCCTAGGTTGCTAACTAAACTCATGCAGTGAATAAAATGTACTTGTCCAGAAATCAGCTCCGAATGGAGGACAAGTAAAGGATAGGATATACTCAATCACAGTCTAAAACACGAAAAGATAACACAGAAGTTATACCTAAGGAATTAAAGACAACGACAACTAACTACTAAAATAATACAACAATGTCTCAAACAAACTTAATATAAACTCAATATCTTAACTTTAATACAACAAGTCAAAACATGAAAGCTAAAGTAGTCTACTAGCTAATCTCCTGAATCACTCCTGAGAGTCGGGACCAAAGGTAGCTAATCCCTCGCCAGGTCCATGGGAAGTAGGACATGTGTCCTCAGGATTATCATCTGTAATATTTTCAACAGGTCCAATCAGGACGGAAACGAGTACAACTCATCTAGAAAAACCCAAGTAAATGACAAAGAACTATAAAGCAGTTATAGACAGTTTTATTGATGAGTATGGCAGTTTTATACAGGTAATGATGGCATAGAGAAACAGTAAGATACAAGAAAAGAAAGGTAACTAAAACAAGAGAAGAATCATGGCAATGAAGACTGTAATAAAAGCTAACTGAACTAGAATATCATGTGTGAGTCCAGACAGTACGATATAAGTCTAATATAATCCAGTGTGAGTCCAGTCCATATAATCCGATACCAGCTGATTTCCAGTACAAGATGAGTCCAACAGTGATCAATGAATCCAGGGTGAGTCCAACTATGATCTAACAGTGTGTTTTAAAATACCGAGGTCGACATGCAAACGGCTGTAGGTATCAGGCACATCTCTCACTGATCGGACAAGAGATGGCTATGCTTCCGGTAGATTCCAGTGGGAGATTTCGGATTTGGGGTATGTCTACATGTCTTACTCAATATTTCTCCGCCCAGCAAGTGAATCCAAAATCGACAAAAGAATCGAGATGAGTCTGGCCAATATATAATGATTCCAGAAATAATTCCGGAATGATACTAATGACTCCAGTAATAGAGGCCAGCAAGTAAGGTATGTGTCGATACATGAATCCAGAAATATCCATACGTGTTGATACAGAGAATCACATAGAACTAACTAGAACTGAAATACAGTAATCGACAAATAAATGAGAGAACTATCAGAGAATGTACTCGCCTGATACTCTGAAAAGAGTAATGTAATATCAGATGTCTGTACCAGGGTCACAATGTCCTAAAATAGAGCAATACAGTTATGACATGTCCAAAATGAAGGTAAATGAAATCTACGATACAATCTGTATGAATTCTAAGCCAATCTAGATCAAAATCAAACTTGGTCAATACTACAGTCAAACTAAGTCATACTAGGTCACAAGAAGTTAAACTAAGTCATACAAGGTCAAACAAAGTTAAACAAGTCTAATCTAGGTTAAAGTCAACTCTTGGTCAAATATTCTAGCCAAACTAGTCAACTCTAGTTACTTGGGTCCATATAGGGTCAAGTCTTAGTCTAACTAAGATTTTGGTTAATCATAGACTAGTCAATAAGGTAATTAGGTTAATCTTGACTAATGGTCAACATCCAGTCAAACTCTATAAGGCTAACTCAAACCATCATAGGCTAACATGTCTTAGAATACCTAAGATACTATACTACAATTACCTATACAAAGTATACCACACATAAATACATATAGTACAATACCAACCTTAATCCTATAATCAAGCTAATCCCATTCTCCAACTCAAGTCATGACTCAACTCTAAGTATCTCACTTAACCCCATACATATCTTCATCTATATAGGATTACCCTCATAATCTATATGGTTAACCTAATCATCTAGTTAGGGTTTAGCCAAACCTTAGTCAAATAGTCCTTCTATATGTTCATCCAAGTTATTTCTAGGTCAATTAGGTCATGGTTTGACCTATAGTTGACTTTGGTCAACAAGGGCCAACCATCTAGTCAAACTAGGTCTACTAAGCCTATTGGTCAATTCTAACTTGCTACTAACCATAGGCTACTAATCCTAGGGCACTATGACATATATACATTACATATATACATAGGCCATAGGCTAAGATATCAAGTCTATATCATATATGTTTACATATCTAATACCATATATTCTCACCTATATATAACCTACATATATCCAACTATATATAATACCCACATATATATATATATATATATATATATATATATATATATATATATATATATATATATATATATATATATATATATATATATATATATATATATATATATTTTTTTTTTTTGTTTTATATATATATATATATATATATATATATATATATATATATATATATATATATATATATATATATATATATATATATATATATATCCATTATATATAACATATATATACTCTCATATATATACCAACTATATATAGATAACCAAATACATATAATACATATATAGATAGCTAACATATATACATATATATACATTTTCATATATATATATATATATATATATATAAACCCATACATACACTCAACTATGGATACCCATATATAATTATATATAATATAACATATATATATACATGACATATATATATAGAAAGAGAGTGGAATGAGAGGGTGAGAGTGTGTGTGTGAAAAGTGTGTGTGTGAGGGGGGGTCATGGGAAGGCAGTGGTGTGTGTGTAGACAGCAGGGGGGTTTAATCTCAGAAATTCTGAGATGGGTACACACACACACACATACACAATACATACACACATATATACCTATATATATATATATACACATACACCTATGTATAAACCCTAAGACACACACCTATACACACAATACATATACATATGTATATACAATATATATACACACATATACATGTATAAACATCACAGAATTTGCATTTCAAAATCGATTTAAAACTGGAAAAAATACAGGAATGAACATTACTGTTCATTACTGAATTTAAAAGGGGTAAACCCAAATCCGACCCCAAAACCTAGCCAATACCCAAAACTAGTGGTTGGTAATCGTGTCCCCATGTGTACACGTGTCGTAGGTGTCCCTAGGTGTCCACCACGACACGACACAACGTGTCCAAGTGTCAAAAAACCCAAATCGGGTAAATTCAGACACTGTGCAGTGTCACAGCGTCGTGCAGAGATGCACACGCGTGTAGGACACAGCACACGTGTCCTCGTGTCTCGTGCACACGCGTGTAGGTTCGCCTAGGGTTACTCTAAGTGTCCAGCACCCTGAATTGAGTCGGGGTCGTGTCGTGTCCGAGTTAGAGAGGCGTATCAGAGAGGGTCTGTGCGCGTGTTAGTACAGTGCACGAATCAGTGCAGAGCTAACTACGTGTCCGATACGACACGTGGTCGCATGAAACTTCGTGGGTAGGTTGTCAGAGGGTGCCCCTACCCTCGTGCCAAGTGGCACGTGTCCACGTGGCGTGGACACGAAAAAATTCGTGTCGGGTAGCAGGACAGCATGTACAGTCTCGTGCACGCGTGTCGAAGGGTCGTGTGCTCCACACGTGGCACGTAGAGCCTTGTGCTCGTGTCAGGGTGTAGCCTAGGTCTAGGGCTAGGGTTTAGGACTGACACTTGGTGACCACGTCGTGTCTAGACACGACACGAATGCCGTGTCAGTGTGTGTTTTAACATTGTGTGCAGTGTAAACCAAACCAGTGCACGTGTGATTACGTGTCCGATATGACACGAGATGACATGGCACTTGGGGGCTGATATGTCAGTCATGGCCCCTTCGTGTCCACCAAAATTGGTGTGTCGAAGTGTCGTGTACAGTGAGAAATGGGGCTCGAGCAATAGGACACAGTGTATGTGTCTGTACAGTGTATTCGTGTCCGTTTTGGACACGGACACGACTCGGATTCGTGCTCAGTCCTAGTGTTTCATGATCAGCATGCTAAGGGCTACCCAAATGTGCAATTTGTTTTAGAAAATAACAACTTTTAAACCATAGTGACATTTCACCAAATACTGCAATTAAGACACAGACACGTGTCCGATACGGACACCAAACCAAGCCTATTTCCTACCAAACTTGACACACAGTCAGGGTTTACCTATATGCATGCAACCATGAAGAGAAAACACAATCTTAATAGGTTTTGTGAGTGTTTACCTATTGAGTGAAAACTCAATGAAAACAAGGTTTTGGGGGGGGTATCCTCTTCGCTTGATAGTAGGGGGTTCCAATGCAAGAAGTTTGGCTCAATTTGGAGTCAAATTGGTTAAGTGGTGAGGGTGTGAAGTTGAGGTAAAAACTAGGTTTTTGTGTATGCAAAAATGGCATGAATGAAGGGGGGTGTGATTATATAGAGGCGGTAGGGTTGGGCTGCCATGGGGGGGTAGGGTTGATATTTAGGGTTCCTTCTAGGTGAAGTAACTTAACTTCTAAGGTAAAGACCAATAGATCTTTCTTTAGGTCTACCTAAATATCTAAGTATACATAGTATCTAGATATTTATCTAACCTTAGATATTTATGACATAAAGCAATATCTTCCACTTAGTCTTCTAGGTTAGTGGCTAACCTCTAGATTAGGCTAAACTAGATTAAGGGCTAACATGACACTTAACAACTAATTAAATAATAATAAACTACATAATTTCTAATAAATTACTAAAATACCCTTTTGACTAAAAAGTGGTAATTTGATATCCTAATCACATGGTTAGGCTTACATGGTCATGGTTAGTCTCTAGGTTATGAAATCTCTAGGGTTTACACTAGGGTTATACTAGTCAAATCACAAAGTCATAAGTCATGACTTAGAAAATAGTTTTAAATTAACTAAAATCACCAAAAAATCATATTATGACTAAAATACCATTATTAAATAATAAAAATAATAAATTTTCAAAAAATTCCAATTTCAGAAAACTGGGTGTTACACAAGCTACCCTCCACGAAGAAGCGGATCACAAGCTCGAATAAATCTTTGCCGACTACCTCCTAATTAGTTTGATAAACTATTGCCGACAAGCCGTCAGGCCCTGGCGCCTTGAGGGGACCCATGCTCATCACAGTTTGCTTCACTTCTTCTTCACTCGGGGGCTGACCAATAAGACCATTCTCCTCTATCGTAAGTGGATAATTGGATATACTGAAGTCATCATCCATAGGGGCAGCGTCGTCCATACAGTAGATCGAGGAGAAGTGCTTGAGGAAGGCTTCCGATAAATCCTCCTTATTAGTAGTCCAGACGCCATTCGGGAGCATAATAGAATGAATATCATTCCTTCTTTTCCGTACCGTCGCCTTCGCGTGGAAGTACTTAGTGTTCTTGTCACCGTCTCGTATCCACTGGCACTTAACCCGCTGACTCCAGTAAGTCTCCTCAATAAAGAGTAGGTCGTTGATTTCTGCAGTAATCTCTCTCTCTTCCGATACTGTACTGGATGACACCTCCATGGCTTGTAGTTTAAGAAGTCGATCTTGGAGACTTTTAATGCTCGACTTGATTTTCCCAAATTGATGACTACTCCATCTGTGAAGTTTAGAAAGTGTCAACTGGACTTTGTTACTAAAAGAGATATTTACCTGGTTGTTAGCGTCTTGCCATAATGATTTGAATTCTTCTCTGAAAGAAATGTGTTTCATCCAGAAGGCTTCGAAGCGTATCGGACGTTTCTTCCTTGCCATACCTCTGCTGGTGTTGAGAAGTATAGGAGCATGGTCGCTGTTAATCGGGGGGATGTTGGAGTGGGTGTGGTTCCCAACCTATGTGGAGAAGATCCCGGAGTGCGACGAGCGCCGTTCGATGTCGAAGAAGCTCGGGAAGTAGACAACGAGGAGTTGCTGCTGCTGCTGCTAACCCGAAGGGGGGTTCTGGAGTGGAGCCGCCGAGTTCGGGCCGAACTCGGTCCCAGATCGAGTTCTGGCCGAACTCGGTCTGGCTGTTCCAGAATGTTGCTGGTAGGTTCTGTTTGCCCGACACAGAGTTCTGGCCGAACTCTGTGTCGTCGGAACTGAGGCGAAAATCTGGGTGATTTTTCACCATTGGATCTAATCAAACGGTTCAGGTTTATTGCGGGATAAGGAGTTAAGTTGGGATTTCCAAGCCCTAATCTATTGTAACACAATTGTAGCACACAACGAAAGGAGAGAGAGAGGAAAGAGGCAAAAGTGCCAGTTGCAACTTTGGGAGAGAAGACGGAGGATTGAAGGTAGTTTTCGAAGGAGATCGCGTTCGGGTAATCTCTACTCGTCGTTCTTGTTCTTCGTAGCCTTGTAATCATTGTTCTTGCTTCCAAGTGTTGTGGGGATCCGATTTGGATCGGGAGGAGTTTGTAGAGGGTGTAATTCTTCTATTCTATTAGTGGAGGCTTCTCAGGGTTGGACTCCGATCGTCCCGTAGATTTTTCCCGCAAGGGTTTTCCACGTCAAAAATTCTCTGTGTCTGCGTGATTGTGTTTGGTATTTTTTGGTTTGTGCATTGTTTGCTCGGTTCTCTCGCAGGTACTCTCTAGTTTGGGGAAAGGTTTTTGCGTTTCTTTTCCAACAGAGTGGTATCAGAGCCAGGTTTTGGAATTCAGAAGGGTGTCAGGAGTTGACAGAAACTAGAGAGGAGAGATGGACGCGAAGCCGGTGCGCATGGTGAACCTGAACGGCACCAACTATCACTATTGGCGGAGCAAGATGAAAGATTTGTTGTTCGTCAAGAAGCTACATCTGCCCGTATTTGCATCCGAGAAGCCCAGTGATAAATTCGAGGAGGACTGGAAATTCGAGCATATACAGGTGTGCGGATACATCAGGCAGTTCATTGACGAGAACGTGTACAACCACGTTGCCAATATTGAGCACGCGAAGACGTTATGGGATAAGCTGGAATCTCTGTACGCGAAGAAGACCGGGGTAAACAAGTTGTTCCTGATCCGAACGATGATGGGTCTGCGGTACAAAGATGGGGCGTCTATTACGGATCACTTGAGTGATTTCCAGGGCGTGGTTGACCAGCTGTCTTCGATGGAAGTCAAGTTCGACGACGAAGTTCAGGGACTATGGCTGCTGTGTACATTGCCAGACTCGTGGGAGATCGTACGAGTATCTATGATCGCTTCTGCTCCAGAGGGCGTGGTCAGTCTGGAGTTTGCCAAGAGTGGGGTGCTGAATGAAAAGATGCGGAGACGTTCTCAGGGTACTTTATCTACATCCCATCACTCAGAGGCATTGGTTTCAGAGAGCCGCGGAAGGGGCAAAAACAGGGGTCCAGGTGGTGGCAGAGACAAGAGCAGGGGGAAGTCCAAGGGTCGTTACGAGGACTCATAGTGTTACCATTGTGGTAAGAAGGGCCACATCAAACGGAACTGTTTTGCTTGGAAGAGAGAGAAGAAGGGCGACAAGGAGAAGCAAGAAGAGAACACTACAGCGGCGGCCTCGATGCATGGAGGCGATGTGATCGTTGCAGGTGATGAGGTCATTACAAACCTCGCCTGCGATGATAATTCTTGGCTGGTGGACTCAGGGACTTCAGCACATGTATCTCACAATAGGGCACTATTTTTACTTACACAACATGCGACTGTGGAGTGTTGAAGATGGGCAATGGAGATATGTCGAAGGCGGTTGCCGTTGGAGATGTGCATTTGAGAACGAAGACGGGTGCGGTTCTTGTTCTCAAAGATGTTCGTCATGTCCCTGATATCCGTTTCAACCTGGTGTCGGTTGGAAGGATGGATGACGAGGGATTAATTCTTCAGTCTCTTCGAAAACAGTCAGTGGAAGCTTTCCAGAGGTTCGATGGTGATTGCCAGAGGAAGCAAAAAGTTCGGTCTCTACTATATGGAGGGGAGCGCACAAGGGGCACATGAGGTGAACGCAGTCAGTGATGCGTCTACCGAGTTGTGGCACAGGCGGCTCGGCCATATCAGCGAGAAGGGGATGAGCTACTTGGTGAACAGGAAAGTGATTCCAGGGCTCAAGGCTACAAAGTTGGAGAAGTGCACGCACTGTTTAGCTGGGAAGCAAAATAGGGTGTCTTTCCAAAGTCACCCAAGTTCAAGGAAGCCGGCGTTGCTCGAGTTGATTCACTCGGATGTCTGCGGTCCTATGAAGGTAAAATCTATTGGTGGTGCTTCTTACTTTGTAACTTTTATTGATGACTGTTCCAGGAAGGTTTGGGTCTATGCCTTAAAGACCAAGGATCAGGTGCTGCCTACTTTCAAAGAGTTTCAGGCCTCTGTTGAAAGAAAGACGAGCAAGAAGTTATTGTGTGTTTGGTCCGACAATGGCGGTGAATACATCGGTCCCTTTGATGCTTATTGCAGAGAGCAAGAGATACGACACCAGAAGACTCCACCAAAGACACCTCAGCTCAATGGTGTAGTGGAGCGCATGAACATGACACTAATGGAGAGGGTGCGGTATTTGTTGTCAGAAGCAAACTTGCCGGACAGTTATTGGGGTGAGGCTCTTCTCACAGCTGCTTATGTTATTAATTTGTCTCCTAGTGCTCCTTTGCAGGGTGATGTGCCTGACAAAGTATGGTACGATAAAGAGCCGTCATACAATCACCTGCGGGCGTTTGGTTGTAAGGCCTTCGTGCATGTACCGAAGGACAAGAGGACCAAACTTGAGCCGAAGACGAGGCGATGCGTCTTTATCGGCTACGGTTGTGATGAGTTTGGCTATAGACTCTACGACCCGGTGGAAAGAAAGCTCTACAGAAGCAGGAACGTGGTGTTCGTCGAGGATCAGACCATGACCAACACTCAGGATTCCGAGACGCCTTCTGAGGCTGAGGAATTGCCTGAGTTAGAGTCATTTCGCTTCGAGCAGTTTCCAGAAGACATCGCAGAGGATCCCATTATGGGGGAGCCAGTACATGGAGTTGCTCCCAACCTTGATCATCAGCATGCTGATGGTGGTTAGGGTGTCCCTCAGGAGGATGAGCATGCCGGAGAGGCAGTTCCTGAAGGGGAGGAGGCTGTTGGTATACAGCCAGCACCAGTGGCTCCACTGAGAAGGAGCGACAAAGATCGTCGACCATCTACGAGATACTCACCGGATGAGTATGTGCTATTGACTGACGGGGGAGAGCCCGAAAGCTTTGCAGAGGCTATGGAAGACGAACACATACAGGAGTGGATGGAGGCCATGCAGGAGGAGATGAGTTCCTTGCACACTAATTCCACTTATGAGCTGGTACGGTTGCCAAAGGGCAAGAAGGCTTTGAAGAATCGATGGGTGTTTAGAGTGAAGCAGATGGATGATGCTACTTGCCCTCGATACAAAGCGAGGCTGGTAGTCAAAGGCTACGGTCAGCGGAAAGGCGTAGATTAAGATGAGATCTTTTCGCCTGTCGTCAAGCATTCGTCTATTCGGGTGGTACTAGCATTAGCAGCCAGTCTCGACTTGGAGGTCGAGCAGATGGATGTGAAGACGGCATTCCTCCACAGTGATCTTGAGGAGGAGTTGTACATGGAGCAGCCAGAGGGATTCTGTGAGAAGGGCAAGTCACATTTGGTCTGCCGGTTGAGGAAGAGCTTGTATGGTCTGAAGCAGGCTCCGAGGCAGTGGTACAGGAAGTTCGAGTCGTTTATGGGGGAGCATGGTTATGCACGGACGACGTCGGACCATTGTGAATTTGTGAGGTATTTTGCCGAGGATGATTTCATCATTTTATTGCTCTATGTTGATGATATGCTATTAGTGGATCGAAATGCCACTAGGATAGCAGAGCTGAAGCGCCAACTGGGCGCGGCCTTCTCTATGAAGGATTTGGGCGCAGCGAAGACTATTCTTGGGATGGAGATCAGTCGAGAGAGAGTCCAAGCTGCTACACTTGTCCCAAAAGAAGTACGTTCACCGGGTACTTCAGCATTTCGGTATGGACGGGTCGAAGAAAGTGAGTTGTCCCCTTGCAGCTCACTTTAAACTCACTGAGGAGCATTGTCCATCTACCGAGGTCGAAAAGAAAGATATGGAGCGGGTTCCATATGCCTCAGCTGTGGGAAGCCTTATGTATGCCATGGTATGTACGAGGCCAGATATTGCTCATGCAGTTGGTACGGTTAGCAGGTATCTTTCAAACCCTAGAAGGGTACATTGGAGTGCGGTCAAGTGGATTCTACGATATCTTCAGGGCACTGCTGGTTGGAGACTTTCCTTTGGTGGTGATGAGCCGAAGCTGGTTGGGTATACTGACGCTGATATGGCTGAAGATGTAGACACGAGGCGATCGACTTCGGGCTACGTGATGATGTTTGCGGGAGGAGCGGTGTCGTGACAGTCGCGGTTGCAGAAGTGTGTTGCTTTGTCGACGACAGAGGCAGAGTACATTACGGCGACGGAGGCTTGCAAGGAGCTGCTGTGGATGAAGAAGCTGCTGCAGGAAATAGGACTAAAGCAAGAGCAGTATACTTTGCTTTGCGACAGTCAGAGCGCTATTCACCTTGTGAAGAATCAGACATTTCATAGCCGGTCCAAACACATCGAGACTCGGTATCATTGGATACGGGATGTGGTTGAGAAGAAGGACGCGGAGCTTGAGAAGGTTCATACAGATGACAGCGGAGCTGATATGTTCACGAAGATTCTGCCAAGGAAAAAGTTTGAGTACTGCAGGCAGATCGTCGGAGTGCGACGAGCGCCGTTTGATGTCGAAGAAGCTCGGGAAGTAGGCAACGAGGAGTTGATGCTGCTGCTGCTAACCCGAAGGGGGGTTCTGGACTGGAGCCACCGAGTTCGGGCCGAACTCGGTCCCAGGCCGAGTTCTGGCCGAACTCGGTCTGGCTATTCCAGAATGTTGCTGGTAGGTTCTGTTTGTCCGACACAGAGTTCTGGCCGAACTCTGTGTCGTCGGGACTGAGGCGGAAATCTGGGTGATTTTTCACCATTGGATCTAATCAAACGGTCCAGGTTTGTTGCGGGATTAGGGAGTTAAGTTGGGATTTCCAAGCCCTAATCTATTGTAACACAATTGTAGCACACAACGAAAGGAGAGAGAGAAAAGAGGCAAAAGTGCCATTTGCAACTTTGGGAGAGAAGACGGAGGATTGAAGGTAGTTTTCGAAGGAGATCGCGTTCGGGTAATCTCTACTCGTCGTTCTTGTTCTTCGTAGCCTTGTAATCATTGTTCTTGCTTCCAAGTGTTGTGGGGATCCGATTTGGATCGGGAGGAGTTTGTAGTGGGTGTAATTCTTCTATTCTATTAGTGGAGGCTTCTCAGGGTTGGACTCCGATCGTCCCGTAGTTTTTTCCCACAAGGATTTTTCACGTCAAAAATTCTCTGTGTCTGCGTGATTGTGTTTGGTGTTTTTTGGTTTGTGCGTTGTTTGCTCGGTTCTCTCGCAGGTACTCTCTAGTTTGGGGAAAGGTTTCCGCGTTTCTTTCCCAACATGGGAGAGTAGATACTTTGGCTTCCGAAAACAAGCAGCACCACTGAGTACTCGCCATCGCCCTGTCAAGGCGTTCTCTGATGTTGAATCCTGGACCTCTCCGGTTAGTCCACGTGTATGCCGGTCCTGTGCACCCAAGGTCGATGAGACCACAGTGCTGAATCATACTCCTGAATGCTTTTGCAGCTCTGTAAGCAAACCTTCCCCCACCTTGTTTTTCTTTCGGACGAAGGTGGCATTCATATCGCCAATGCAGCACCATGGCGTTGTTATAGAATCAGTTATGCTTGCGATTTGAGCCCAGAGTTTAGGACGCTCACTTTTCTTAGGGGCTCCATATACGCACATTAGTGTCCAGGCTGGACCGTCCATACTAGCCTCTATGGCTAGCAGTATGAGATTATGGGACGAGAAAGTGACTGTCGCTCTGATTGCTGAAATCCATCCCAACCAGAGGCCACCTGAGCGGCCCTTTGGCGAGACGGAGTAGTGGTTTGGGTAGCCGAGGTGTGGGAGAGTGAGGGAGGAGTGGGAGGGGGAAGATATGGTCTCGGAGAGGAAGAAACACTTTCCCTCCAACTTTTCCGCATTTATTACAAAAAGTTCTGACCAAAATATCCATGTTCATAATATTATTTACCATTTTTATCAATAATATCTTTTAGACAAAAATATTTCTAAGTAATAATTATTTTTATTAGCACGAGGGTATTTTTGAAAAATTGACTTGATTTTGTTTCCTTTCCTTACAAACACCAAACACTATAATGGAAATTAAAGATATATTCCGACTATAATCCCGATCTTTCCAAACACCGAAAAGAAAAGTTTATAGGAATTATAATTTCCTAAATGAAAGGAAATACCAAGGAATCAGTTTCCTTTCCTTTCCATTCCGCGAACCAAACGAGACCTTTATGTATAACATGTGAACCCCTCCCTCTTCGTAAAATGTGTAAACATGTATATATATACATAAATATTGAGGAGGTCCTACATCTCATACATAGGGGATATCAAAATTTTGATAGTATCAAAGTTTTACTCGAAAACAACATATCTCATCCGACATAATTTCAGTTGCACGAAAACCGGTGTAGACTCGATCGTTATTGACCTCCAAAGAGGAGAGACCTGCACCCATTAGCCTTATGAATCTCTAACATATTGTTTGGGAAAGTAGAAAAACAAAAAATTTCACTGAACGGAAAAATGTTTCATATATTTGCGTAGAACAAAAAAAATTTAACAAAATTACGCGGAGAGGGATCGGACGCTAGTGAAACTGGCACCAAGCACTAAAAAATAAAATAAAAATTATCTAGCACCAGTGATACTGGCGTCAAATTAATAAAAAAATGAAAAACATTTCTAGCGCCAGTTCCGCTGGCGTCGCATTTTTTAAAAAAATAAAAACCAACTTGGCGCTAGTTTCACCTGCGTCCAATTTTTTTAAAAAAATAAACCTGGCGCCAGTGAGAATGGTGCCGAATTTAAACAAAGTAAAATTCAAAATTTGACGCCAGTTTACCAAACTAAAAAAAATAAAAAATAAAATTTGGCTCCAGTTACACTGGCGCCTGGGTTCACTGACGCCCCAACTCACCCCCTTCACCCACAGAAAATCAAAGTCTCCTCTTTCAGAATCAACACACAAAAAAAAAGAAAAAAAGAAAAGAAAAGAAAGGCCTTCCCTCAACCGCCACCCTCAAAGATCCTGGCGTCAGTGTAATTGGCGCCTAATTTTATTTTTTATAATGGCATCAATGTTATTGACACCATGTTTATTTTTTTTTAAATATTTGGCGCCAATGAAACTAGCGCACCAAGTTTGTTTTTATTTAAAAAAATATATGCGACGCTAGTAAAGCTGGTACCGGAAATATATATTTTTTTTATTAACTCGGCCTAGTCGATTTATATTTTTTTTTACGTGCTTGGCGCCAGTTTCACTGGCGCCTGATCCCTCTTCGCGTAATTTTGTAAATTTTTTCATGTTCTACGCAAACATATGAAATTTTTTCCCGTTCATTGAAATTTTCTGGGAGGAAAATGGGGGAAAGGAAAAAGTTGAGGGAAAATGAAAAGTTATGGTATTTGGGGAGGGAGGAGGGAAATGAAGGAGAGGAATATGAGAGGAAAAATTAGGTGAACTCTACTACAAAATTTACCTTCCAAAAGTGAGAGAAAATGGAAAGAGATGAGTATTTTTTGGAAATTTATGCAATTATCCCTCAAAAAGCTATGCATAGATTATGATTTGAAAAAACCCAAGAACTAAATAGTAATTATATCTTCATCCCACAAACAAACAAAAATGCATTAATTATTTTTCCTCCCTCTACTTTTTTGTCATCGGAAAAATTAACTTTACTTTCATTTCACTCTCCTTCATTTTACTTTCCCTCAAAAAATTTTTTTCCTTCCCAAAAGTGTTTCCAAACACACCCTGCCTTGTTTGATTCGCATAATCATGGAGTTGGGTTTGGTTCGTGAAATCATGGAGCTGGATTTGGTTTGCGTAATCAAGGAGTTGGAAAATAAAAAATGATTACTTTCTTATGTTTGGATGTCAAAAGAATTGAGAAGGAAAGTAAAGTGATTTTCAATGGAAGCGAAATTTGTAAAAAAAATGATTACATCCATCTAACTAATGAATTATTTTCCCACATGTAAGTATTTACTTTTCTTTCCAAATTTTTTGACATCATTGTAAATAAAGAATCGATAGAAATTATAATTTTTCAAAACAAAAAAATTAATTTCCTTTCCATTGCTTTCCACGAGCCAAACGAGCCCTAAATATCCAACCAACAGAAGTAAGTAATCAGCGAACAACCTTTCGAACATCGATCTATATTTAAGTTTTTTTTAAAAAAAAATTTATTCTTGTTTAAGAATCTATATTTAAGCTTAAGCCACTCTTTTTCATGCTCTCACTGACCATCGTCAACAACAACAAAAAAAAAAAAAAAAACTAATTTAAAGTTAGATTAGAATTTTCTTACTTCATTTAATACTCGTATTTACCACTGCAAATAATTTTGTAAAACACCAAAGCAACTGGAGGATGCACCTTAACTATTAGGAATTGAAACTAAAAGTTCTTGTAAATTCCATCATCAAGAGTCTTAAAATAGTATAGCATCCGGAGGAACCTGAGAAGTCCAAAAATGTTTAGAAAAAAGAATTAAGAATTCACTTGGCTGGGAAGATCATCCCTTCAAATGAAGCCAAGAATATGAAGAAAACTCACCTTTCCTTCACTCAAAAAATTCTCTATGAATCTAGTTAAAACCCATATAGAAAAAAAAAAAAATCATACAAAGAAACCAAGTTTCTTAAAATGGTGCCAATAATGCAATTTAAAAAGAATTCTAACAAAAGAACAAAGACGCCAATTGGAATTACATTTTCATTGAACCAAAGTTTTTTAAAATAAGAATTTTATTTTACTTTCGTCCCACTTATTAATATGAATTTTTACTTACGTCCCACTTTTTAATTTATTAGACATACATCCAACTTTTTGTCCAAAAAAATCGTGACAAAATGAATATTTTTTGTTACAAAATGAATGCTTTTCGTGACAAAATTGGAATGTAAGTCTAATAAAATTAAAAAAAAAAGGATATAAGTATCATAATAATAAGTTGTTAAAGTCAAGAATGTCCTTAAAATAATATGTAATCAAACGATACATCCATCCTAAGGACGTATTATTATGTCATAAAACGTCATGATGGACATTTTTTTAGCTAAAATAGATGAAAAAATTGCTATGCCATAAAACGCTCTTCTGATTTTGTAAAAAAAAAAACGTCCTACCTATGAGCATTTTTACAACAAAAGTAAAATATAAAAAAATTGACATACAAAACAAAGTATAATGAAAATTAGTTTCTTAAACTAGCGTATTTTTATTGGAAACCCCTTTCAAAGTGAAAGAGCATATTTTGTGATTTGGTAGACCCTCTCCCAATTTGGATATAATTTGGGGAAGATCTAATGCTTCCTACCATTGATTATTGAACAAATTGCAAAATAAATCAAGAACAAAAATAATTTGGGGGAAGAACAAGTATTTTTCTTTATTAATTTATTGAAATTGTGAAGAAGAGTTGGATACAATGACCGAAGGAAAGGAAAGAACTGGAACTAAATGCTAAGTAAACTAACACAATTCGTTATATATTTCTCCTCCTGTTTTCCTCTATTTGTAGACTAATATATGGGTCCATGACTGATGCATTGATGTTTCTTCTACAGACAATTGGCTTTGTCGTTGATGGCTAGTCCAGCTAGCAGTTAGTCTGCTGATTGAAAATTATGACTGAAAATTTGCTGACCGGGACTTGATATCAACTATCAACTTGATAAATTTGTTATTGGTACTTCTAATATTCGGCTACTCTTTTGGATACAATTGGCTTTGTTGTTAAAAAAAATTCGGTTCGATTTCGATTTTGAAAATACTAAATTTTCTAAATCGGTTTTGGTTTAGATTTTGAGTTTCGGTTTCGGTCCAAAACCGAAAACCGAATAAGAATTTTTAATTACTATATATATGTGTGTGTATACTATATATATTAATATTAATATATAGGTATATACTAAATATGTCTAGGTATATTTAGTTACTATATATATTTAAAAAAAAACGCAAAAAATAAAAAAAATTAAATGAATAAACCGAGTAAACCGAAAATAGAACCGATTTAATTCGGTTCGGTTTGATTCGGTTTTGGATCAATTCGGTTCGGTTTCGGTTTTGCTTATTCAGTTTCCGTCTAATTCGATTTTTGGGTTATTCGGTTCGGTTTAAACCGAATTAACCGAATGCTCACCCCTAATCTGTGGTACTTGTGAATGTAGCTTTCTGAACTCTTGGATGAGCTAAGTATTCAACTATCCACTCTTACTTGGGTATGTATCATCATTTTCATTTAAAATGTTATTTGGCATTTTAATGATGTTATTTGAATGTCGACAAAATTTGTTTTGTCAGTCCAATTTTATCGAAATCTAATATTTTTGGTGAATTTTTTCTGGAAAATAAATTATAAACCCTACATGTGAAAAAAAAAGAGAAAATCTGAGTGACACCCCACTTTGTTTACACTTATTTAATGTGTACCCCACAACTTTATACTATTGTAATTCATTCCCCACTTTTGACGGATTCCGTCCAATATGGACGGTCAACTGTGATCCAATTTTTTGGACAAAAATACCTCCGACCAGTTGTCTTCTTCTCCGTGTCTCTCGTCGTTGCCACCCCCTCCCCGACCTCGTTGCTACTCGGTGAGGTCGGGGGGAGGGGAGGGAGGTAGCGGCGAGGTCGGGTGGGGAGCAGCGGCGAGGTCGGGGAGGGGAGGAGAAGCGGTGATGGTGAAGATGATGGTGGTGGAGGTGATGGTGAAGGTGGTGTTGGTGACGACAGCGGGGGGGGGGGGGGGGGGGGGGGGGGGAGCTAGGGCGCGGCGGAGGGGGGGCGGTGGTGGTGGTGAAGATGATGGTGGTGGTGAAGGTGACTGTGATGGTGATGATGAAGGTGGTGGTAATGGTGGTGGTGGTGGTGGTGGTGGTGGTGGTGAGCGCGGCAGCAGCGGGACGGGGGCGCGGCAGTGGAGCGGGAGGGGGAGGGCATGATTTGGGCTTGGATTTCGGAGGGTATTTTCGTCCAAAATTATGTGGTGGTGATGAGCGCGGTAGCGGCGGGACATGGGCGCGGCAGCGGAGTGGGAGGGGGAGAGCATGATTTGGACTTGAATTTCGGAGGGTATTTTCGTCCAAAATTATCGGTCAAACGTGTTGACTGTTGGTTTTGGACGGAACTCATAAAAAATGGAGGGTAAATTAAAATAGTGTAAGGTGATGGGGTGCACCTTAAATAAGGATAAAAAAATTGGAATGCCACTTAAATTTTATAAAAAAAAAAACATGAAAGGAAGTGACATAAACCACTTCCGGGCCATGATAGAACCATAAATAGATGGTGAAGTACAACCACCTCCTATTTCCCAAACAATCTCGTCCGGCAATGCTTTGTTAATGTGTGAAAAAAGAAGAAGGAAATATAGTTTAAAATTGTGATTCCCGTCAAAACTCTCTTTCTAGCTCGAATAACTCTTGAGAGATTCATCTAGATTATTATTCGTTAGATGTGTATAATATTTCCTCTCTATATTTTTTCCCCATAGCTAGGATTTAGATCAGGTTAAATATAATTACCTGTTAATTATAAACTAGATTAGATTAATTAACACAAAACAATCTATTTAATTAGGTTAAAATAAAATTTAAATTTATTAAGATTTTATATTTTATTAATATAATATATTATTGATATTTCTTTATCTCTATTCTATTCTCTACTATGAAAATGGTACCATCGTTACCACCGTATGTATATCCCTCACCTATAAAAAAATCTTAAAATATTTTCCAAATCCTAGAAACATATATTAAAAATCATATATATATATATATATATATATATATATATATATATATATATATATATATATATATATATATATATATAAAACAAATCAAATATATATATATATATATATATATATATATATATAATATTCAAATTATATTTAAACTAGCCTCATGGTATCATCCAAAGTTCTACAAACATATATATCACAAATTTTAATTATAATATATTCAAATAATATTTAAACTATTTTAATATAATTCAATTTTTTTCATATTTTAAATTTTATCTATTTTTTCAATAATGGCAGTGATTTATTTGGGTCACTTATAGATTAAATTGAATTGTATTTTTAAATATAAGATGTATTAAATTATATTTACATTATTATTGATTTTATAAATATATTTTAAAAACTTTCAAAATGAAAGAATTTTTTTTTGAGTAATGCTACAGTTACAACCAAATGCTTACAACCCTTTTACAACCTTCATCCATTGCTGACATGTGGGCCATGGCCCACATGTCAGCACATGGGTGAGTGGTTGTAAAAGGGTTGTAAAAATTTGGTAGTAGACTTAGCATTATTGTTTTTTTTTTGCCGAGTGTTTCCTTTGCCCTGTGTTCTAGATTTTCCTTTCTTACAAATAGATGGAGGCGCAAGGAATACCTTTTCTCTCTCTTACATCTAATGACGATACTACCCTCACCTAGTAGCAAACCCTAAGGGTAAGTCCGTAAAATCGCGATCCTATATATATTGTGCTTAGCCCTAGGTCTTCCTACTTTTTCATTGCGAAGCCCCGGGAGTAGATCGAGAGAGCGAAGTAGCCGCCTCTCCTCCATTTCTCCATCGGTGAGATCTCTCAAACCCTAACCCTAATTTTCTCATCTTCTGTTAACTGTTCTATGAAATCAAACTCTAGCTTTTATTCTTCGGTATTTATGTGTTAAGTTCTTCGATGAATCGTGGAATCTATTGCGGATCGATAGGTTAAATTCGGTTCTAGGTTACTTGTACCGTGTAGATTTGCTTCGTTGGCGAGTAAGAAACATGTACTCTAGTACCGGTTCCGTGTCCGCGCCGTGTCGATTCGGACACGAATTGGACTCTACCCGGGAAGTCCCAAGTGTATATGATCCGTGTCCGTCCTGTGTCGTGACTGACACCTATATTATGGTGCAAATTAAATATAGTCGAATTTGTCTATTCCGAGTATTTGATTATGATGTTGAGATGGAAATTGACTAGATGGAGATCAGATCTGTCCTGATTTAGAACTAATTAGTTTTGTTATATTAGTTCAGTTAAATTCATATGCTTTCTGGCTAGATATGTTTGAAATTTAACTGTTTGTCAAACAAAATTGTCCCTTAAAATTTAATTTTGTTTGTTTTGAACTAATAATTGGTTGGCGTAGGGACAATATTGAAGGTGGTTACAATTTTTTTGGTTACATTTCGAAATTAATAATAATGCAAATTGCTTTAACTACTACTATGTTTTTCATTTTCTTTACATAAACTACCCCTACGTTGAAACTAATTACCGGGACAACCCCTTTAGTTTATATATAAACTTATAACACTGATCACCCCCTATGTTTTATAAAACTTATAACACTGATCACCCCATGTTAAGTTATTACTTTCATGTGTTTACATGACTTGTCATCAATTGTAATTGAAAGTAGGATGAAATGATTTTCCATTTTAGTTTCGATCCTATATATATATATATATATATATATATATATATATATATATATATGAAAGTCATGGAAACATGTTGAAATAAATGGTGAATTATTATTGTTAGTGTTCTTGGCTTTCGAGAATTTAAGAATGACCTTTTACCCCTTTAGTTGATATATTTTATACATCACAAAGTTCAGTTATTTAGTTTCCACTTAGAATACAAACTTTAAGCTTGAAACTAAGTTTGTACCTTTTTTACAAACAAGTGTGACCTTACGTATAAAAGTGGCCTTTGACCTTGTATGTTGACAAGTGTGACCTAGAACATAGAATCACCATCCTATTTGCTTCTGACAACTGTAACTTTTACTAGGCATGTCTTCTCTTGATGTTATGCAAGTCGCCCAACAATGTAGGTGTAGGTGTAAGTTGTTGACCTGAGATAATCTAACAATGACCTGGTTCTATCTCTAGATGGTCTTTTATTTGTATTTGATGAATGAATTTTTAACAGAATCAAATTTGATTGTGTTCTTCATATATCCGTTGTATGAAATGTTCTGCTAGATGCATCTACTAGTATTTAACTTATGTCAGTTTGGTGATACAAAATGTACTTGATCTTGCAGTTAACTTTGCTCCTGCTCAAAGATGGGTAAAGAGAAGATTCACATCAGCATTGTGGTCATTGGACATGTCGACTCTGGAAAGTCTACCACCACTGGACATCTTATCTACAAGCTTGGTGGCATTGACAAGCGTGTCATTGAGAGGTTTGAGAAGGAAGCTGCTGAGATGAACAAGAGGTCCTTCAAGTATGCTTGGGTGCTCGACAAGCTTAAGGCTGAGAGGGAGCGTGGTATCACAATTGATATTGCACTCTGGAAATTTGAGACCACCAAATACTACTGCACTGTTATTGATGCTCCTGGACATCGTGATTTCATCAAGAACATGATCACAGGAACCTCTCAGGCTGACTGCGCTGTCCTCATCATTGATTCGACCACCGGAGGTTTTGAAGCTGGTATCTCTAAGGATGGCCAGACTCGTGAGCATGCCCTTCTTGCCTTCACTCTTGGAGTGAAGCAGATGATCTGTTGCTGTAACAAGGTTAGAATTTTCACCAATGAATGGTTTAGGCTTATCTCTTTTTTTTTTTAAATCTATTTTAAAATTAACAAGTATCACTGGATGAAAGTCCAATTATCCGAGTCAGCATAAACGTTTCAGAGTTTTTATTTAAATGATAATTATTTCATATTTCATGATGATACTTTCATGATAAAAATCAGTAAGAGTAATAAATAATTATTTGACAAGATATGATTTATTATACCTTCTGTGTAATAACATTACAGATCTATTAGTTGCGTCATGTCTAATGACTATAATCATTTACTTCTGTTAAAAAGTTGTATGTGAATTTTATGTATGGATAGTTAACTACAAAATGTAACATCTTTGGTTCTTGGTTCGGTTTCTGAACCGGTAGGACTGAACTTTTGAGTGATTGATGTCAAACTCAAAAATATATGTAGCAAGAAATATTATTTGGTAAAGTATGATGCAGTATACTCTCTCTGCTATAACATCCTAGCTTTACTAATTGTTTCATGGCTTTTGTAGGTATAATAGGTTTGTGAATTTTATCTATAGATAGTAATATTTTTTCCAACTAATAGATGGTTCCACAACACCATTGTTGGATGTTCTGTCTCTGACTGAAGCTGTGTGATTATATATTAATAGATGGATGCTACAACACCCAAGTACTCAAAGGCGAGGTATGATGAAATTGTGAAGGAAGTCTCCTCCTACCTCAAGAAGGTTGGTTACAACCCTGACAAGATCCCATTCGTGCCGATCTCTGGTTTTGAGGGTGATAACATGATTGAAAGATCCACCAACCTTGACTGGTACAAGGGTCCCACTCTTCTGGAAGCCTTGGACATGGTCAATGAACCCAAGCGTCCCACAGACAAGCCCCTCCGTCTTCCTCTTCAGGATGTTTACAAGATTGGTGGTATCGGTACTGTTCCTGTCGGTCGGGTTGAGACTGGAATAATCAAGCCTGGTATGGTGGTCACCTTTGGCCCAAGTGGTCTGACAACTGAAGTAAAATCTGTTGAGATGCATCACGAGGCTCTCCAGGAGGCTCTTCCAGGTGACAATGTTGGCTTTAATGTCAAGAATGTCGCTGTCAAAGATCTGAAGCGTGGTTTTGTTGCCTCAAACTCTAAGGATGACCCAGCAAAGGAGGCTGCCAACTTCACCTCTCAGGTCATCATCATGAACCACCCTGGTCAGATCGGAAACGGTTATGCCCCAGTTCTTGATTGTCACACTTGCCACATCGCTGTCAAGTTTGCTGAAATTTTGACCAAGATTGATAGGCGTTCTGGAAAGGAGCTTGAGAAGGAACCCAAGTTCTTGAAGAATGGTGATGCTGGGTTCGTTAAGATGATTCCTACCAAGCCCATGGTGGTGGAGACTTTCTCCGAGTACCCACCATTGGGTAGGTTTGCTGTCAGGGACATGAGGCAGACTGTTGCTGTTGGTGTCATCAAGAGTGTTGAGAAGAAGGATCCTTCTGGAGCCAAGGTGACCAAGTCTGCTGCAAAGAAGAAATGAAATGATCTGCAGCTCATTTCATTCGTTATGTCTGCGGTGAAAAATGTTAGTGTTATGTCGGGTCGTAGTTGTGGTTTCTCTGTTGGCAAGTTTTCTGGTGCTCATATGCAGAACTGGGTGCTTGATCGACGGTGGTGAAGGTAAGTGTTGCTTTTTTGTTTGTCTAGTGACAAGGCGGTAGTATCCTTGCTTTTATTTGAGAACTGTATGGTTATGCGTATTATGTTTTTAGTTGAAGTGTATTGAACACCGGTTGCAGTTATAAACTATTTTGATTGTTATTGTTATGATCTTTTATTCTGTGGAATGATTGTGTTTATGGATCTAGTTGCAATTATCGTGCAAGAACACAATTGGATCAATTGAAGTCCTCGACTGGCTTTACATTATTTGTTTCCTTATCCAAAATGATTTTTTTTTATACTGTTTTTATGTTATTTGTGATGTACAGAAAGCATTTGAACAAGAATTGAAATGTCTGCAACAAAAATTGTTGCTTCATCTTGTATTACTTTGTAAGATGGTTTATGCCTGCTTTTTGCATCATTCTTTGGAATGAAGCAGCAAGAGTGCTGTGTAGCAACAGTTTTTTCTTGCTTATTTTCTTGTTGAACAAAAATGTTTGAGATGTGAGCATTTAACAGGGAGGCTCCTCCCCCTCGTATTCTTTTATAAGCTTTTTCTTCAAATTTTTTAGCAGCAATACTTGTTACTGTGGATAGCATGGTGTAAATATCTGATGTTTCTATGTTACTGGGCCACCAATCCAGTTCGCATAGTTTATTCTATTTTGCGTGTTTCCCTTCATAACTGTGGAAATTGTTCAAGGTTTGTAGCTCATGTGGAAGGCAGCAAAACGACACCAGGCGGGACAGGGTTTGAGCCCCAATAGGTGTGTGGGTTGTAATTTTTTAAAAAATGGTGGAATTTATTTTTGGAAAATCCCTCTTAAAACCGTGCATCTATAAAAACTAATGTTACAGTTCCAAGCGTGGCTATCCAAGCACAGGTGAATTGTATGAAGTGCAATCTAGTAGCTATTACTGGGCTTGTGCTCATCATCAAAGCACCAACCTTGCTGTACACTTTCTTCCATACAATTATTTTGTGGACATCAGGCCAATTTGGTTGCACTTGGGTCTCTCATAGGGGAGAGCCGAGGGGTATGTGGGTGTTAACTCAAATGTTCTTCCTTTGGGAGGGAGCTCAAATACAAAATGGGGGTTTTGAGCGCACATCCACTCCTCAGTATACCCGAAGTTTTGGGCGAGTTTAGGTCGAGTTCGTCTTCCCTCCATGGGAGGCACAAACCATTTCTGCCGTGGGGTGGGGGGGTGGGGGGGGGGGGGGGGTGGTTGGTTGGGGGTTGTCCCGTAGCGAAATGTTTGCTTCAAACCATTTCTGCCTAGGGAGGTGGTGTGGAGTGAGTCAAAACGACCTTCTTACACGTAGCTGCAAGCTACATTCGAACTTTTAAAAGAGTTATAATTGACCAAATTACTTGGGCCAGGGGATATTCGAATTTGGATTAAAAAAAAAGGAACTGAATGAGAGATTCGGTTTGGTTTAAAAAAAAAAAATTCGGTTTCAATTTGAAAATACTTAAAGAATTATTCGGTTTCGGTCCAAAACGAAAATCGAATATTGCTTATACAATTATGTAAATATTTTCAATTTTATGTATATTTTGTTACTAAAAAAGTGTATATTTTGAAAACAATAATTTTATGTATGTTTTGAAGTCCAATTTTGATAATTTTACAAGTAGACTAATTTTGTGTGCAATTTTAAAATTCAACAAATATGTGTATAAAAATTATAATTTTTAATATAATTTAACCATAATTTCAACTTTGAGTCTGATCCATTAAACAATAGAAATTGTCCAACCGAACAAACCGAATTGGTTATTCGGTTCGGTCCGATTTTGGTTTCGGTTTATTCGGTTTGGTTTTGATTTTTTAGAATTTTAATTTATTTGGTTTTGACTATTTTGACGTTTGAATAACAAGGCTCACCCCTAACTAGGGCACACTCAGCTTGAACAACTCCAACGTTGGAAATTCCAATACAAGAATCTCATAGTGGAATGGTCATCACTCGTACCATCTACATAAACATTTATCTCCCTTCTTTCTTGAGCAGAACACCATTGTTGCTTTAACTTGATTCTATTTATAGCTTACATAACTTCCTAAAAAATATATTTAAAAAACTAGAATTTAGTAGTACTAATTATTTGATGTTCATATACAACACGTTTTTTTTTTTTTTTTTTGGTTGCTCTTTAGTGCATAAAACTTGGGTTTGAATTTTGTCCAAACCATGACTTGCCTAACATGCCCTTAAGACTGAAAAAGCACATTCATCCTTTTGAGAGAAAAAAAAAATCCTAGAGGAACTCATGAGCTCTTAATTTTTAAAACTTGGCCATGAAAAACCAAAACCTTTGAATGACATGCATCTCATCTCTTAATTTTTTCAATCTCTTAATTTTTTCAAGGGACTAAAGAGAAAAAAAAAAACACTTTTAATGTTAGTTAAATTCATGTGTCATATCCATATTGTAAGTTCTTATTTGAATTTCTGTAGTCAAACTCTTTTGAGAAAAACGCATCCAACGCACGTCATCACCAAAATGACCCTATAAAAGCAACCCTAGCTTACATGTCCGACAATCTCGTGATCTCCCATCAAGTTTTCCAAGTTTCACATCGAAGTAAATTTTTTTTTTTTTTAATCAATTGTATGGGTACAAGAAACACACATAACTGTCAATATTTGGCTTGTGCATACTTGACCATCAGTAATACAAAATGCACAGATTCTTTACTTGCAAGATTACTTGCAATAGACTCAAAAACAAGGTAATAGGCAAAGGATACTTCTGTGTAATGGAGGTCATAACAGTTCATTCTTCATCAATATATAGTCCAGGTACTTAAATAAACACAGTAGAACTGCTTATTTGCTATATATGCAAGACCAAATCATATGAAGAACAGAATAAATTTGAAGCCACACATGGGCAGAACTTACAAGAGATACCAGATTTCAAACACTCAGTGGAGCCAAAAGACTCAACAAATAGCTTGTGATGTTATTGCTAAACACATAATTCTGTACACTGGAACTGTTCAAAGTCCGCTTGAGAAATCACTAATTTAGACCACAAATGACCCATCTGGTCCACAATTATTGAAGCATGCACAAGATTACTCGCCACAGTTACTGTACTAGTTCAAGATGCCAAACCTAATTAAAGATGTGTTCCATACATCATATCCATAGGTAAAAAATTCATATCTGGTTGTTGGTATCATCGGGCTGCGACCATGGTCCATGTGGTGGAAACACAACACTCCTCTCCAGCTCTTTCTTGCAGTTCTCCATCATTTTACTTTGTGCCTCAAGGTTTGCTTGCTGTAAATCATATAATGTAAAAGCATTATTTCTGGCCAATATTAGGATGTAACTGTAAATAAGGACCACTCGGACTATATAGTTTCTCTTGCAGTAGTTTCTTACAGAGTGATGATAAAACTAGAAAATTGGCTAGACATTCCATCAAGTAAGGTTCCCTACAGCCTCATCAGAAGAAACGAAAAAAATTAAGGCACAAAGGTTAAAATAGCATAAAAGAGAATGTAAGATCACATAAGAAGCCTAAGGCAATCAATGAGTAGGTCTGGACTAACCAAGACAAGGTAGTGACAAAACTAAGATGGTTTGGCCATGTGCAAAGAAGAGCACAATCTGCTTTAGGACTCCAGTGGAGAAGAGGAAGACCTATTACTTTCTTGACCTGGTGGTCAGCCTCTATTCCACATGTGTCGGACACGGCTACTCCTTGGACACTCATCAGGCACCTTCAAACGTGTCCAAACTGTATTTATTTCTTTTATTTAAGACACTTACAAGGACTTACTCTAAATTTTGTGATACCTAGGCAATACTCTGACACTGTGTTAGATTTTTCTTCTATTAATCAAAGTAAATTATAGTAAAGAGGACGCCTAAACTATGGCTTGGCTTGCATAAAATATAATGAAAATGACACCAAAGCCTTTATCCCAAAAAAATTTGGTCAGCTATGTGAATTTTTTTCTTCCACTCTACTCTAAATAAGGGTCATTGCCACTAACATGAAAATATAAGTATATAACAGACATCATATATTTCAACTAAGATATGATAGGTTAATACATAGGGAAATTAAGATGAATGAAAATATAAGTATATAACACACATCATATATTTTAATTAAGATATGATAGACTAATACATAGGAAAATTAAGATTAAAATAACCCAGTTGTGTCTGGTTCTGGAAGGCTTATTGGATCAGTCAACACCCTTCGGTTGCAATAATGACCAATACGTTATATTAAGTTATTTCATTATGTGCATGGTCCAGGATTATGGCTAGTTACCAATCTTGCCCTTGATAGGAATGATCCGCTAAAGAATGTGCATCAAGTGTCAAAAAAATTTGGTTTGGAAAGATGGTCATGGTTGCATATCACAAGCAACAAAGGCAAACTAATATAACAATCATGGACTTCACAAAGCACTCAAGGTTCACCTCTCAAAACTGGTAATTGTGAAAAAGATAAGAATTAATATGCTAAAAGTCAAAGGTGTGAGTTCCTGCCGCCCTACAACAATAACAACAAAGCTGTTATCCCAAAATTTTGGGGTATGTTGTTTAAATCCTTTTCTTTCATCCAGCTTCATTGGGGTCATGTCCTCTATAATTATATAATACTAACAAAAAGCATATCATTCTTTACAATTTCAATCCATGTTCGTTTAGGCCAACCTCTTGTCCTATCATCTCCTTTGATATCGTATCGCTACTTATTAGCTACTTATTGGAGCGTCCATTGATCTACGATGCCCATGTTCGAACCACCTACGATGATTTTCTCTCATCAAGCCCTCAATTGATGCTACCTCTACCTTCCCTTGAATACGTTCATTCTTATCATATATTTTAATGTATTACCCCTCATCCATCTTAACATTCTCGTTTCTACTACAATAATGTTTTGGGCACATTTCTTAATTGTCCAAAACTTTGATCCATAAAGCATGGTTGGTCTTACAGTTGTCCTTCCTTTAAACTTCAAAGTTATCTACTGATCACAAAGTACTCTTGAAGCCCTCCTCCATTAAAAGATCATGTTTTAATTCTATGCATGAGATTCTTCTCTCCATCATGATGAATGATTGATCTTAAAGACCAAAAACTACAACTCATATGTATCTCTTCTCTAGTAAGGGATACATATTAAAGCAAAATATTAAGAAGGGATCAGATAAAAGCAAAATATCGCACCCAATAGCATGCAAGGATTACGACATCAGTCAAACACATGTCAGGATTGAGAGAGAAGAAATTAACGTAAAGTAATAATAAACAACTCTTCCCCCTTATGATTGATCCATCAAGGTAAATAGCCAGGCGGGAGAAGGGATCGGATCTCACTTATAGGGATAGGGTCATACTCACGGGCCAAATCAGAATTATCAGCTTTTCTATTACTATGTCTATTAAATAGAACGACAATACAAATGTGATAGGACAGATCCTTAGAGCTCCATTCTCTTCTTCTCCACTGCTCGATATTCTATGATGACCCCTTCTTTTATTCGTAATCTAGCTATTTATCATTCCTTTTCAAAAGCCTGAATTGCCCCCAACTTTCTGCCCTCCAACCTTGCAGTAGAGAAGTATTGGACATCCTCCTCCCTATGTAAACAAGGTTTTTGTTGGAGGGTGAAGGCAGAGGGGTGTAGTCAAAGGCAGAACAAATATGTTTAATAGTCTAATAGACATAACCATACAAATCCCTAGTCTCCCTAAGACCGAAGGAAGTTATGCTGGCTGATCTACAAAGATAAGCAGTTGAGTGCAATTTTTGAGATAAAGATCTAATGTCTCAGGAACTCCCATTAAGTGTTTAAGTGAAGCCTTTCTTTTAGGAGGATATCAAACAACAACACACACACACACACACATATATATGATGTGGACATCTTCAAATCAACTCTCGTTCCTTGCTTCTTGGTCATAGATACCTTACCTAGGAATCTGGCACAAACAGAGAGGGTGGGTGTCATGTTGGCACTTGGCGGCCAGCCAAAAGAACTTTGTCAAGTCTTTGCTGGAGCTTTTTCAGGCTTAATAGCGGACCGGGACCCTATTCTATTTAGAGAAGGCGTAGATGAAGAGGAACATAGTCACAAAATTTGCAGATTTTTTGTACAATCTACGATTAATTCACGAATGAACAGCAAGACAAATATATTCGCATATGATTATGTTGTTTGCGACAATTTGAAAAGTCCATACAGATAAAATGCAAATTCCACAAAGTATTCATTGGCACAGATAAGACTAAAAAATGCATTAGAGGCCAGATCTGGTGTTGGTGGTTTGGAACCCCTTGAGGTAGGCAAGCACCAGGAAGCCGCGAACAAGGCGAGATGTGTGGTCGACATTGAAGAAGTTGGACGATAAGTCAATGAGACAGAGGAAGTCGAACCGACATACAACTGTTCAGAGGGGAATAGGGACTGTGGAAGAAATGCATCTGGGGGAGAAGAAACATTTCTTTGGAGAGAAGAATTGAGGCATTTGGGTTACTATTTTGTCATTGAGGAGCCATGCAAAACTCACCCATTTTATGAGCATCTTAGTAATTACTTATGTGCCAACCTAATAAAGTTGGAAGCAAATTTGGTGTTTTCATAGCTATTGGATACATTTGAACTTATACATATTAGCTTTGGTTTTTTTACAAAATTACAAGATTTTCATCTACAGTTACAAAGAAATTTAGGTAACAGCGGAAGGATTAGATGAGATTTAACACTTAACACATCATATTTATGTATATTTTGATTTGTTTCACTAACATGTCAATTTGTACATGAAAAGTATTGACTGGTCTATTTTTTTCTCCTTCTAGAAATTTGACTGTTCTATTAATTGTTCTAATATTTTTATTCAATACAAGCATCAGTGTTCTAAATGGCGTCCGCCTAGGCCGCCTAGGCGGTAGGCGGTCCCTCTCCGCACCGCTTTTCTGTAGGCGGTGGAGTAGGCGGCCAACGGAGGTTGGCGGTATAGGCGGAGGTCATGCAGCGTAGGCGGGCGCCTAGGCGGAGAAATACTTTACAAAATATTTTGGCCAAAAAGGTTTTTAAAACATTATGGGCCTATGGTTCACTTTTACAAAACTAAAACTTTATAAATCTTCGTTCTACAACTTAGTTATGCATGGAACACCCTTAAAATATGCATATTATGCAAAAAACAGTGGTAAAATAGTAAAAAATGTTCAAAATGTATCGACCGCCTAGGCGGCACCTAGGCACCGCCTAGGCGGTAGGCGGACTCTCTCCGCCGCGCACCCGCCTACCGCCATTTATAACCTTGACAAGCATTCACCAAATTTCCATCTTTTGTTGAATTCTGAACTTTTCAATTTCTAAAATAATTCCCGAACGCCAAACTTGTGAATATGTGATGACAACGGCTATGTAAATCCTATGACTCGGTTTGTACGATAAACTCTATCATGAATTATTTTATTTAATAAAGATTTCAATGTAAGACTCTATGTGAATTGTTTCCTTAGTTGGTCTGTTTAAGTTTTAACATTCTTTTACCAAGCCGATATATGGGGTAGGTTAACCATGTGAAAAAGGTGATCAATAAAAGTTTGAGCCTCTAAAAAGAAATTCCTGGAACTTCTGGTGAAATAGATGTGAACCCTAATTTCCAACTATGATGTGTTCCTTGAGGGTTTGTTTAGTTTGGAGGAAATTAGGGAAAGGAAAAGAAAATGGAAGTGTTCCATGTAGAAACTTGGATCCCATCTACATAGGATCAAGTTTCGTTTTCCTTTCCCTCAATTTCTTGGCAAGCAAACACGCCCAACTTTCATCACCTTCCCAAACCAATCTCCTTTGCACCATCAAAACCTCTCCTTTTATTGTCCGCATATCACTTGCGGTCTAAAATCTGGACCAACTGTAACAGTCTCTTGTGCTACTGCTACCTGGATTACCTATCTTACAGCCCTTAAAACCCTACAAGATCCCTTAACCCTCACAATACTCGCACCTTTTTCCTAATCCTTCATCGACCTAGGACCCTAAAATAAAAGTTTATACCCGCACAAAGCCTTTCACAATTTTGTCAGCTGCATGTAACCTTTATGTCAACCAAATTCCTTTCAACTAAAGCTGGCGTAAATTCCTTTAGTTTAAGCCTCTATCAAACCCTAACCCTAAATGCCTTCTCAACCAGTATAACTTTGGAGGATCGATGTGGTTGTGCCATTGTCCTATGTCAGATCCGTAGAACCTGAAGGTCCAAAACTGATTCTCTTGCATCAAATCCGTAGGAACCCGTCTTCATCATTCCTAATTTGCTTTTACAATGATTTCTGTGTATAAGTCATTATGAGTTGTTTACTAATTTATCGTGTTCCTTTTTTGGGAATCTTTGTGTAACCATATAGGGCAAGGTTACCAATTGAAAGAAAAAGCGAGTGATGAAAGTTAAAAAGTTTTTGCCAGAATTGTTTGTGAAAGCTCTCTCCATGCATTTTGTGTATTGCAAGTTGGCTCCAAAACACTAATATTGGTGGTGTGAAGTCCGTTTCCTTCACTCATCCCAGTTAGCCATTACTGCTGAGCTATTTGCTAATGTTGTAAGAGTTCGAACAATTGCAGATCTGTTTCTCCAAGCCAGCAGCCAACCAAGATCTTCCTTCCACCCAAACAAGCTAAAACAGTTCCCCTCGTCCCTAAGCCTTCTTCCAAAAATTCTACTACTCAAATGCCCTCCCTCCTAAACAGCTCATAAAAGCTTGATTTTCCTGCTTTACACCCTTCAGAGCACTAGTTCTCAGCCTCCAATCAATTCCAAACCCTAGAATTCCTAATTTACTTCACAAATATGATTATTTCGCTGGGTCAGTTCGGTTGTGTGGTTGTCCTGCATCATATGACAATACAACAGACAGGCTTCCTTTTTATAGTCACATATGGATGCAAATACAGCTCTGCATAGCAGACTTCGCACAACAATGAATCAGAAAATATCATGACCAACATAGACGATGAAACAAGAAGTGGTTGGAACATTTCCAACATGGGCATCATTAAGGATTTATCATGTCATAAAATATTGTTTATCGGAGCGCTAGTCAGAGTTATACTTAATTAGAACGTGTTGGATTTCATTATTTTCTACTAAGAAATCAAATATATATTATATGAGCAAAGTGCACAAAAATAGATCTACCTACATGCCAACTGAACATTTAGGTTCTATGGTGTGACTATCTCATGCTCATAGCTGCATTCGCTAGGAATTGGCACCAACATTTAGTTTCTATAGTTGAAGTCAGGTGGACAGTTGGTCATAAAAAATCCACTTTTTTTAGTGTTCTTATGATCCAAAACCAGCCCCATTATAGTAGGAGAAGGCCTGGATGATGATTAGATCATATATAGGGAAGGACACCAACTCTATAAAGAGTTGGTTCTTCCTAATAAAATAGAGCCCAAACATCGTGTGAGCACAACAAATTACAATACAGACAAAAGTTTTATATACTTAATGCCATCCTTGCTTTAATGTATCTTCTTTGTCATGACTGTTTATTAGTTTGAACTGGTGACTGATGGAAGTACAAGGTATCTGAGTATCTCAGGTCACTAGTGAATCAAAGTACTTGTTCAATTATGCAATACCAAGTTACTCCAACTTCACAATGATTTTAGCACCTTCACTACTCCTTTCAAGCTTTCTATAAGACACAAGTCATCTATCAATCCTTTAAGCATTTGTTTTAGAGCAGTTTGTGATTTTGTATACTTTAATGGCTCTATTGTTAACTTGTATAATACACAATACATATTGTTGTGAAAAGAATCATATAGGTGTATCGGATGGGGGGAAACTCATAAGGTACATTTTTGTATTGTTCAATATGATATGATACGTCCAATATGATGCCATGTTATGATACATTTTTGTTTTCTTTTCAGTGTCTGTACATTTTTACTTTCTTCTATTTGCTGAGCTTTTTTATTCTCCTTTGTTTTCTTTTCTTTTTCTGTTTCTTAGGCCACGTTTATAGTTAGATCTTATGTTGTTGAACGGATAAATCTATGAGTGTTAAGAACTTATGATGGTTGTCTAACTTGTTGGTTTTTTTAGTTGTCAACTCTCTTATGATTGTTACTTAGATGCTTAATGATACCCTTTACTGTTGCTTTCAATTTATCCTCGTATAATAATATGGGTTATATCGATTCGCCAATGGGATAATGTATTGTACTGTACATAAGATACCACAAACGATCGGTGATTAAGCAAACCCCGATATACGATAGGCACTGTACTTTGCTAACATAGTTTAATGGTCTATCTATAACACAATTCAAACAATTGCATGAAAATGATGTAGAAAATGAAAGTTCAGAAGAGCAACTTACAGTCTGGGAAATTTCTTGGACAAGGGTGTCATGTGTATGTTGGAACAGTGTAGTCCACTGTTGCAAGAGATCAATCTCCAATTTTGAAGACTTAGTTATATTAGAAGGATCTTGACTAACTTTGGCAATATAGTCTTTGGTACGCTTCTTGCTTCTTTGCAGTTCTGAAAAAAGAACGGTATGTATTACTAAAGCCATCCCACTGCCACCAAAGGAGAGTCAAAATATATGTAGTCATACTCCCAACTTTTATGAAGAGGCTGTGTCCGACTTGAACCTGCGTCCTTCAGGATACAAGTGCCAAGCCTTAACTTAGCGACAAGTAATACCTTCGATGTTATATATCTCTAAGAGATAAAGCGCACATGGTAGTAACACAATGTGTCACTTTAGTGAGATTTGAATAATAGCATTGTAAATAATTTTATTATCTTGTAAATAAGACAAAGATCTTACCAGTTAATCTGCCTCTTGTGTCCTGGAAAGTAAGATCCGTCCACATATGTGCAGCTGGTTTCATGACAAAATCATATGGATATGGTCAGACACTTATGTAAAAACATATATATCAAACCTTCAAAATCAGGAGGTTTCCTTGAGGGCATAGCACACCCCATCCCTCCACGATAAGGATGTCAATTCTACATTGGGAATCCACATCCCATGTCGTCCTCCAGTGTCAAAAGCTTTAGATATCTCTAGATAGTAAATAAGGAAAACACAATGTAATGAAATATATAATAGTGTGGTCATCATTGTATTCACCTTTGAGACAAAAAGAACATGAGCATGCTTTAACCAAGCCTTTGCTATCGAGATGCTCCCTGTTCAAGTTTCCTCCGCTATCATCGTCGTTTCCCTTCGAAGCCAAAAACTCAACACTACAATCATTCGAAGAAGATGACTTATCATGCCCTTCAACTGAATGAATGAAATCTTTTGTAACATCTGTGCTTTCTGTTTCATTGCCTTCTGCAGGTAATTCATCAGATTCTGTAGATGCATCATCTACTTCATTGCACTGACTGGGTACAGAACCGTAGGAGATGTTACTATCTACCAATTGATTAGCCTCCATTATGCTTTGTACTGCACTTCCTTGAGTAAAGTCGCCCGGAGTTGTAGGTCGCAGTCTTTTAGCATGTGGTGGGAGAGGCGGAAGCATGTCACTACCTGGTCCCTTTCCTTTGATCAGAAGTCCTTTACCGCTACCCAACAATCTTTCTGAATGAGAACTAAAGAGCTCCTGAACAGCCTCATGGTTAACATCTTGGACAGAGTTATTTGTTCCACCCAAGCCATCATGATTAAGAGAATCCATTATCGATCTTCCTATTAACAGGATTACACTTCAAACACCACAGAACCTGCTTTAGTTTAAAGAAAACAGGATAAAAGAATATATTGATACAGTCTCTCCATTCAAAGAATATATTTGGGAACACCTCAGACAGCACAATTTTTGGGAAAAAGAAAATAAAATGGAAAAGAAAGACTAGAACTTCGCTTCGAAAAGGGACCAACAACATTTATTTTAAGAGGGAGGAATTTGAAATTCATCTTCATGTGACAAATATCTATATTAATTTACACAAATCTCCCTTCATCATCATCAACATCAACAACATGGAGCAGCCATACATGCCGGAAAAATTCCAAAAACGAGAAGAAAAAAAATCAATTCTATATGATTCTTCGAGGACCATTTCAGTAAAACTATTCGTTCAAATATCAAAAGGAAAAAGATTATATATCTATTCTCATGCCTAAATATACGAATAAATTTGCTACCAAGGAAATAAGTAATCATTCAAATCTTCCACATAGACTTTGAAATCATTCAATCTAAGACCTCAAGAAACCCCACGTTTGCACTAGAAACCAGTACAAAAGTGAATCTAACAAAGAGAAAAGGTTTATTACATTAGTGAAATGCCAATTCACTCTGCATGCGACTTCAAGTTCCTCATTAGTAAACAAAATTTGCCGCTGAACATGAAGAAATTAGGCTAAAATGTTGCAAGTCTTCCACCTAAGCCATAGACATTATTTTTTCCGCATGATCATTTGAAGTCTCTTTGAAATGTGAATAATGTCAATAGATCCACGTTCTGGCAATAAGAATCCCACTATATCATCAATTCGCCAATGCTAATTCAAACTCAAGACTAAGAATCCCTTTCTTAACATATAGGTCTTCAAAGCATTACTACACCTTGTTGACATCGATTACATGACCTTTTACTAATTGGAAGTTACAATTCTGAAACATGGGTCATCCTTTTTTTTTTTTTTTTGAAACATGGGTCATCAAGATCTTTAGAACTAAGCAATTTCTAAAAAAAAGGTACAAAATAAGCAATGTTGCTTACATGGGTCAGGAAATCCAATTGTAACATGGGTCAGAATTGTACCTTTTACTAATTGTAAGTTACAATTTTGACTTCCAATTGTAACATGGGTCAGGAAATCCACATTCACTATATAAGTAAATAGCAAGAAGGAATGTAATATCACCATTAATCTGAACCCAACAATTCTTCTAATTTTCTAGATTCAAAACCCAATTTCTTCCATAAATATGGAGATTATATCATGATATTTGTTAAAAAATATTTTTTAAAACATGGGTTTATGAAATGTTTATCAGATCTTTCTGAGATTGGCTAGAGGAACTTCTAATAGCCTAAAAAAAACCGATTTTGTCAAATGGGTCGTCGATAGCTTTCACAAAGTAAGCAATTTTGAAGATACCAATTCCATTAAGTAGCAATGAGCGTTCTCATTTTGACACAAATGGAAATAGATGATGATATTTGCTAAAAGGAATCATATTTTTCGCATGGGTTATGAAATCTTTATCAGATATTGGTAAATTTCACTGGAAGAACTTTTAATAGCCTAAAATATCCGATTTTGTTACATGGGTCATCTGGATCTTTGACAAAATAAGCAGTTTTGACTATGAAATTTCATTAGCCAGCAAGAACACACACACACAAAAACCCTAAAATTTTGAATTATTTTTGACCAAAAAACTAGGGAAAAGTAGGAGGAGCACCTGAATGAAAAATCCTCAGCTTGTGCTTTGGAGAGAGAGTATTTTCTTTCTTTTTAGAGAGAGGGATTTGGAGGCGGCAAATGGAGGGAAAAGTTGGTCTGGGTTTGGAGGTTAGGTTATTTAAGGGATGGGATTAACTAATGAGATTCTTTTATCACGTGACCATCACGTGTTTTACAAGAAAACCTAAATTGGTCATGGTAGTGGTGGGTTCCATCTATTTATTGTTTTTTTCTTTTCCTTTTTTTCTTTTTTTTTTTCCTTTTCTTTTTTGGTGGGAAATCAATTTGAAAATTGAACCAAATTGGTGAGCTTAGCTACTCCACAACTCTACGTGGTGTGGCACACCACAAGACCTATGTTTTGTTTGGGATTACTATAGTTTTAGAAAGAAAAAAAAGAAGATTTTTGATTGCAATCTTACATCTTCTTTTAAAAGTTCTCCAAAATTCAAATTGACGTTCCAATATAATTTTTACAAGTTTCATTAAAAACACCAAACAAGTTCTTGGATTATTTAAAAAAAAAAAAATCATGATAAGCAATTTTAAATCAAGTTATGCAACGAAACTTGCTATTTAACAATTGTGAGATTAGAGTGAAATTTTAAATTGTGAATTATAATAATGATAATTTTTATATCAAATATCATAAATCTATAAATAAATATAATTTTTTACTTAGAGGGACAAAAATTTAGGACATTAGCTAGATGATGACAAGTTTCTAAAATATTTCTACAAATGTCACGTTCGAGTCAAAATATGTAAGACTATGATATGTGGTGACGTCCAGCTACGTATCAAGTGGACTCCAGCTAGATCTGTCAATTTGGCCAGTCAAGCCTGGCACGAGTCCGGTTCGAAAAATGTCCACGTGCCGTCCCGGCCCGCTTAATCGTAGGTCCGGACCGGACTGGCCCCATATATTGGGTTGTGCCGGACCACGTATATTGGCCCATAATATAGGTCCGGCCCGACCCGGCTTGAAGTCCAAGCCCGGTCCGGTCCGACCCACTAGGGTAAATGGGTAGTGTTTGGTTAATAACACATTCATATTGAAGCAGCTAGTTATTGCTAGCTGTGTAAAACCAAGACCCTTGTTTCTGGACCTATGGTCAAGTATTAATGATGGAGAAAGAAATGGAAGATTCTCCCTCCAGCTTTACTCTCAACCTTCTCTACTTTTCCATGTTCAACTGAAAGAGCTTTGAAGTTAGATTGTGCTTCCTAAAGTTATGATGAATATAATTAGCTAAACATTAATTACTATAATAATTTGTCGACCTTTGATCTTGTGCTCAGTGACACACCATCCTGTAGCGGTAGGTATACAAGTTTCTCAATATCAAACGAGTCTGAGCCGGACCCAAGAACAATTGTACCAGGAAGCACAGCCTAACTTAGGAGGAGAGAACTCAGAGAAGGATTTGGAACATTGGATTATTGGGTTGAACATTCATTTTCCTTGCCTTAATCACAACCTAACTTAAGATCTGTCAACCAAGATCCAGGCCCAGTCCGATGTCCACCATGTCGTAAGTCACTTGTCGGATTGGACTGAAAATTTTCATCCATAGCCCGATCAGGCACGCTACAGTTCATGGACCCAAGAGGTCCGGTCCGGATCCGTTCCGGCCCACTCAAATTTGTGTCGGTCCAGCCCATTTGACAGCTCTAACTCCAACTCAACTCAAATACGTTATGATGTCCAATAATGGTGTAATTATATCTAAATCATAGCATCTCTATAATTCAATCCACATAATAAAAGCATAAATAATGGACAATGTGAATACTAGTTTGCACTCTCTTTCTCTTCTGTATTATATGCAAAAGTAAGAAACATTGACTTTATATATGAGAGCCATCCCCTTAGGCTACAAATGCCACTTCAAATGTGGGCGGATAACCATGGAGTTAATACTATCAAGAGAGTGGTTACCATTAATAATTCCAATAAATACGGTAGTTACAAATTGTACTAGAAAAAAAAATACGACAACATGGCAAACGACGCGTGAATGTTCGAGGAACGCAAGTTCAGGAACCACAAACATCGCAAAATCAATGAATGCACGAAATGTCACAGATGACGCAAAGTGCACATAATGTCACGAAAGCCACGGACGTCGCAAAATGTGCGAAAATGTTAAGGATGACATGGAACACGCAGAATACCGCGAAAATCATGGGCGCCGCTGAACGCGTGGAATGCCATGGACGTCACGGGACCACAAAACGTGTAGAGTGCCTCAGAAGCCCGCGGAGCTACCATTGGATACTTGTAAAACGTGTCATCTAAGTGTCACTTTGTTCCCTTTTTCTGTGTCCGAGTCCAAGCTAGGCCACTTAGAAATATAGATAAAAAAACAAAGCATTTTTTTATTAAATTTTAACATTGTCCACTACAAAAATCCAATCATACTAACCACTCTTACTAACACAACTCATGTGTACAAAACAATAAACGGGAGCTAAAATATTCAAACAAGCATTATTATGTCGCAATCTTAACCGTTGATATTAATTGATACAGTAGGAAAGATACTTGTTGGATGGAACATAACTATCCATAAAAGGACTTAAGGTGTTGAGTGGACCGGACGGCCCAAAACCCACTTCGGGCACGGCCTAGTCTGGCCCACCCTTCTCTTGAGTCAGGCCAGGTTTATGTTTTGCCAACCCAGCCTTGACTCCCTTCCAATTCGAATTGGGCTCAGTCCTGAAAAATCGATCGACCTGGCCCAACCATGTAGTGGTACCATGCTCGGGTCCACTCGGCATCCCCGATGCAGCCCACCCCCATTTATTGAAATCGTTGGGGGGTTGTTTTACGGTTTTAACCCCCCTTAAAACGTCATGACAACTAACAAAACAACAACCATATTAGTCACATGGGGATATTTTTACCAAAATAATCCCATTTCTTAGCCATTTTTTGAATGTTAATGTCATAGCCATTTTTATAATAAAATATTTCCATATTTTCTAAATAACTATTTTTAATCAAGAATGATTTTCAATAGATATTATTGTATTTTTATGATTTTTTGAGACCATTTCTCCATTTGTATACAAGCATAATTATTAAAAATTTTTCCTTTAAAAGAAAAAAAAACCTTTCCTTATAACCCCTTAGACAAATTATGCAAATTGCATAAATAAATATGCCACCTCATTTGGCTAGTTGGCATTACATAAAGCTAGGTATGCCACATAACCGCCGCCACCGCCCCCCCTCCTTTCTTCATCATAACTCTTCCTCTCTCCATTCTTCTTCACTCCTCTTCTCCACTCCACCCGCTCTCCTCTCCTTCCCTTACTTGTGCTGCTGCTGCTATTGCTTCTGCTGTCGCTGCTATTGCTGCTGCCGATTGTTGCTGGCCGCCACCGGCCGCGCCGCCGCCGCCGGCCACGCCACTACCGCCCATCCGGCCGACCTCCTTCCCCGGCAACTTCCAACATCTCCTCCTCCTTGATCTCTCTCTCTCTAGGTATATTTCTTTCCTTTTCCTTTAAATGTTCCAATTTCTAAACCTAGGTTAGAAATTGATTTCTAAAATTTTGGAAGGGGAAGAACATGAGGAGATCCAGAATCCACTTGGAACTGAGAAAGAGAACTCTAGGTTTTCAGAACATAAGTCCTCACCCTTGCTTCCCTTTCAATTTTTTTCCCATCATTATTTTGGTTAAATTAGAAATTATCTTTTGATGTTAGGAATTGATATAAATATGTATGAACACAACAATGAATTCATATATACCATGGACACATATCTTGACACAATATGTAGGACAAAAAAATGGACACTTCGATTTAGTTATATATATGTATATATAGATTGATGGTTGTTAGATTATAAAGAAAAGGATAATATTCATGTATACATATGCTTAATTAATTTCATGTTTAACTAGTCTTATATGTATATATGTATATAGAGAGATGTGTGGTCACAACTCATGAATTTATATAACACACACACACACACACACACACACACACACACTATATATATATATATATATATATATATATATATATATATATATATATATATATATATTTTGAAGCAATGGGTACTTGTGGCGAACTCGCCTCCACTGATGCTCGAACTCCCGACCACTTGGGCCGAATGCATCTCTCTTAACCACTAGGCTAGAGGTCATTTATATATATATATATATATATATATATATATATATATATATATATATGCTAAAAGTGTATAAAACTCATAGTATGTGGATTTTAATTTATAATATATATAAGTTGTGTCCATAAATTGTGTTGGGTCATCGAGGGATCAAAGTACATATTCTCTCTACCTAGAAACTAACCTAAAATCAACGCTTGGAGGATAGGTAATAATGGCAGGACAGGAGCAGAATGTGAATGGTCAACAGGCAGCCCCAGCGCTTCCAAGGCTACCTGTGTTGGCACCAAGACCGGTAATCAGGAAATCCTTGTTGGCACCAAGACCAGTAATCAGGAAATCCTTGTTGGCAGCATTCAAGCCCAATCTAACAACTATGACGGGTATTGCATCAGTTAGAGCCAAAGTCTTAGGCGCAAAAAACACTTATAGCTTCTATGTCCCTGATAACGACCAGTTGAATGGGGGATTGGCGTTTGCAGTTGCGTTAAATGAGGCTGCGGGTACAGCTGATAATAGGCTGCTGTGTACAAATGTTGCGGCCATGATATCAATTGTCATGCCATCTGTACGTGATGCGGCTCTTGAAGCTCTTGGACAAATAGGTGTTAATCCAGAATTGGTAAGTCTTCCTTCAAGAGCCGCAGAACACTTCCTGGATGTTACAGCTGCTCCAGAACTAGTATGGTCTGATATATTAGTAAATGCCGGATGCTGCTTGTTGATCCTGTTCAAGACTATAAATCCAGCCAATTACACTCAATATATCGCAAGGAGGATAACTGCACTAAAGAGCAAAGCTGGGTCTGACCCAGGTCAAAAGTTTCCTATCCCGTTCAGTTTGGCACAGGCAACAGCTATTGGAGGAATGCTCGGGGCTAATCTTGGCCTTAAAAGGAAACTGATTAATGAGATTGTAAATCTGTCAGACGGAAGTGACAATCTATCTCAAACTGTTCAATATATCTCCTTGTTTCTAAGTTTCAATGAGATGAAAGCTTTCCAGCTTGTTTATGAAACATTGTTGGTGACACAATCGGTTGTTCTTGAGGACCCAAGGATAGCCAGTGAGTTGAGGAATGTGAAGGATGCTATTAATGCTATGAGGAGTACCACACACCCGCAATTTGCACGATATATTGTTGACACTCCTAAACTATATCTGTTTGAGAGGTCTCGCTTCCCTACATTGGCGGCTGTAGCTCAACTGATAAAGACTGATGTTCATGCATCTGGAACAGTTAAGCAGTTTATTGCCACTGCAAGAACCCAGAGTGCTCTGGTGGCAGATTTATACAATATGCATGTGGATACCATGGTCGGCCATCACACATCTGGCGGTCGAGCTCCAAGGAACTACCTTGTTACTGATTTTGATGAGTCCCTGTGAGCTGAGCAGGCAGACCCTATGATTGAGAGTGAGCATCCACTCAATTTTACTCCTTGCTGAAAGGAGATATTATTCAGCATCTAGTATCTACTTTAACCTTCTGTTTTCTGTTCCTTCATCCTTCTTTTGTCCATCTTCTTTGCTCCCTTTGATCAAAAGATATTTTGAGAAAGATGATTTGTGGGGAATTGATCTTTTAAACGTGTGCTTCGGACTCTTTGTACTTACCCAATTACTTAACTAACCGTATAGGGTGTGCAAACTTTTGCAACAGCTTAAGAAATATATATATATATATATATATATATATATATATATATATATATATATATATATAGGGTCATATTTAGTTTAGTTTTGAAATATGTAAATTTGATAAGTTATCAATCTAATACAATATTTTAATTCTGTCCAGATTTGAAAATATACTTATTTGACATAATTTGTTATGAACATCCATATATATATATATATATATATATATATATATATATATATATAGGGTCATATTTAGTTTAGTTTTGAAATATGTAAATTTGATAAGTTATCAATCTAATACAATATTTTAATTCTGTCCAGATTTGAAAATATACTTATTTGACATATTTTGTTATGAACATCCAGTTAGAACAGGTATCTAAAGGTACCGGTATATTAAGGCAACCCCACCTATTAATTTTCAAGTTAAATTTACTATTTTGTACCTTCAAGAAGCTAGTATATGGTATATAGCTGGTATAAGTTGATTTGAGCATATTGAATTTTGGAAATCTATTCACTATGTGTTAGTACTTAGAAACTTGTTTGATATAATTGTACTAATAGTTGTGTGTTTACTTGAGCTGTGTAGAACCAAAAGGACACTATTGCAAATAAATAAGTAAAATAGCTAGCTCGCTAAGGTATGAAGGAAATTTCTTATTTCAATATTTTTCTTATATATATCATAACTGTGTGGTTACCGGTGTTGCGAGTTGCTCCACCGAAGGGGTCGGCGAACCCAGGGTTAAATTCTACGGAGGGTTGCTCCGGGTGTGATATATAAACTGTTTTCGGAGCCGAAAAACAAAGGAGATTCTGCTGAAATTTCTAATAAATTCGGGAGTTATCCAAGTTTTCGATATCCAGAAAATATCGTTATACTAAACCCTAAATTTTAGGATACAATATTTTAGTTAGTGGCGAGTTTCCGATAACCCTTAAATAAAAATTCGTAGGGGACGAATAGTAAGAGTCTAGGACGCGAAGGACATGGACACCAGTCACGCAAGAGAAACTCAAGTTAGGTTTCAATGTTTTCTGTTCTGTATAATTAGAAGAAAGTTCTTCCTAAACTTGTATTTTCTATATTTTATGATCATCCTATATTCTTGAAAGCAATACTTGATTCTTGAAATTTTGAATAACATGTATATTGGCGTATTAAGATTTGAGATGAAATACAGAGCAGAGATAATACAAGAGAAATAGAATAGGAATGTTTGTAGATTAGGTTAGTGCAATGGGTGGGAGAGAACAACTGGATCACACCCGAAATTCCTGCAATATAATAACAACAAAAACTGATTAGTAAGAGTTTTCCTCATCGTAAGGCCATACGATGTTGGGGGTGAGGCTTAGCTCACCAAGAGAGATTTCGGATTCTAGAAATTCTTGAATCAAAACAAAAATTTAAGAGTTTATAAATTACAAGTATTTTACTCACATAATGTGAGGGGCCGGATTCTAAGCACCGTGCCACCGACACACCACCTGATCCCTGGTCACGGGATTATTGTCGGAAGAATAGGATGAATATGATCCAAATCTGTTCTCTAAAATTGCATCATCATATAGGAAATTTGTTTGCGATTGTGGTAGTGATTTAGGTTATGCTGAATGATTGAACACCTAGAGATCACTAGAAAGTTCACACTATAATATTTTTCATAGAATTTAAATAGATCAACTTTTTGTCTAAGAGGAAGAAATTTCCAACTAACTATTTTTCCTCATATCATATTTTCATTTTCTTATCGTTTTTGACCGAGAACTTGCATGTCGTTTTGATGACCTAGTATTGTTCACTAGTTTTGTAGCATTATTTCAAAGGAAGCTGCCTTCAATTATTGAAGTACATCTGGAGAGATGCTACCATTGAAGACGATTGTGTTTGAATCGGATTTCTTCTCATCATCTACTTAAGGTATAAACGTATTATATGTATTTTGGGTTAAAGGTTGTAATTGGGAAGAATGATAAATTTCTCTATTTATAGTTTAGAATTTCTTGTAATTCAAATTGTTAATTAATACATTATGTACCATGTGACCTGTGGTAATCCTATCCTAGGACTGTATGTACGACAATCGCGAATATGGGTATTGGAGTATCCGTATGTCGCGTAGCTTGGGGATGTTGTTACGTACTCGGCTCGCCGTATACTGGGAGCGGGACGTAACACGTCTTTTTAGTGGTGGCCATGCAGGTCATGAAAAATAGAAAACCTAGGATATGATTAAGGTCATGCTTTTGAGGAGGCTTATATAGATTTAGAACCTAAGATATGTTATTAGGAATAGTCTACAAAGAACCTTAGGTTAGGGAATACCCTACAGGTTTTATGTGCTAGACTATGATCCATTTTGTTCATCCTATAAATCCTGTCTTAATATATTCCTATAGCGATTCCATATATTTAAGAATCTTAATCTATGACTTTCGTTAAGGATGTAGATGATATTAGGAAGTCATGGGTAGTATAATGATAGATATGGCCCGAAAACTTAGGTCAAGTAAATTATAGAGAATTAGACAAGTATTCTTAATAGAGTGCCTTGGTGAAGGAGCTAGAAAATTCCTTAAGGATTTTGTACTTGGTATCCTTAGTAAATCTGGAGATCGGATTTATTTAGAACTATATATAGTTAGAAATAGTAAAGGAAGTAAGGACTACCTAGCCAATAGACCAATAATGACCTAATACTTTATTTAGAGTGAGTGTAGTATGTTTTGTAGGATTAACATATATATAAATATACCTTGGAAGAACTTTTGGGTAAGTTAGTACTAGTAATATCTTGCTTAAGGTACATGCATAAAATATGTTATATATAATATTGTATATAGATAGCTAACTGAGTGTAGTGTAACTCCTCAGTATCTTGATTTTACCATTTCTTAAATCCTGATTCGTTCCCCTACTTTGTCAAATCTCCTATATCCATTTTTCACAAAATTCTAATTTACTTGTAATTCCTTAATTTTCTTATTTCATCCATATTTTATGGACGTAGAATTTTGAAATATATTCTTGCCACTCTGTCCAATTTTATTTTTCAATAGTATCCCTGATTTTTGGGAATCGTCTGAAGTACGTGTAGGCAACTCTAGAGGGGGGTGAATAGAGTATGTGTCGATAATACCCAATTAAAAATAACTCTATTCAAGTTCATAATAATCAGAGTATAAGTGCGGAATATAAATAGAGATCAGAGAAGCATACGCAGACACAGCAGTTTTTAACCTGGTTTTTCTCGTGGAGGACTAGTCCAGGCCTGAGAACTCTATCTTAGAATTGAAATCCACTATTTGTGAAATAGCGTACAACCACGTGCCTTTACTCAGAAGAGCACGCCAATTTCTTACAGATTCGCAGATGACGAGACTTGGAATTGTCCAAGTGACTTCTTTTGGAACTCTTGCACACAAACTTCTAGTTGACTCGTACTGAGCACCTTGGGGGCTTGGAAAGTTTTGTGGCTAGTTAGATGAGAAGAATAAGCTCTTGAATGTATATGCTATAGAAGAAGAGAAGATAAGAAGATTGGATGATTAAAAATGAGAGAAATCAATGCCTATATTTACTAGTCCAGAGAGGCAGAGTTCGGCCAGAACTATGTCCTAAATATTCAAAAATTTAGCCATTGGACAACTAGCAATCAGCAAACCCTAAAAATCAGGTCCTGAAATTAAGGGGGCAGAGTTCGGCCCGAACTCTGTCTCCTTGGGGACAGAATGTTCAATGGGTTGTTTTGGGTTTGGCAGTTTTTGGACTTTTGTTTGTGGAGCTTTGGGTGTAAAGTCTAGGGTTGAGATACTCAGTGCGACTCAACTTACAATAGTCTAGACTCAATAAAAAGTAAAATACAGACTCATAGAACAAGTAAACAACGACATGTTATAGCAATTGTCGATGATGTTCATCTTGAGCTGATGTGTGGTGATTGTCTGTTTTGGAGCTTGATGTGTCAAGTTGGATCATAACATATATCGTCTTGTTAATTATTAAGATTAGGTTGACTGCGATCCAGTTTGGGTCAACAATCTCTCCCATTTTGATAATTGACAAAAATACGATATTTGCATGTCGCAACATTCATACCTGGACACATGGAATAATGATAATAGCTCTCCCGTAGATGAACATGTCGGCTCCCCCTTAAATGGATATGTCCTGAGACAAATTCTAATCCAAGCAAGCACAACAATATATATTGAAGCTCAAAACACATGTCCATACAAATATCACAAGTATTATCAAGTGTTTCCAAAGCACAAGCAAATATCACAAGTATTCTCCCCTTTGTCATTTAGCAAAGTGATAAAGTGGCTCCCCCATAAAAAGTAGACAAAGTGAATACATGCAATCACACAACGTAGAACCACAATCATAGAGAAAAACTACTAGCAGTTTTATATCTCATAAAAACCAAAGTACATAAGTCTGAAGGAAATACAATGCATGAAAATAGAAATACTATGTCTCAAAGTTTTAAAAACTACTACATAAAGCATAATGAAACTATAGCCTAACATCAGCAGCATCAGCAGGTACGAAACCACGACCATCATGGAGCACGGGATGGACCAGCAGAGTCTGAAGGGTCGCTGGCAAAGCGACGAGGATCAACAAAGGCCGCATCCGGGTCAAGATACCGTCTGACCCATGTGTCGTCAATACGGTAACCTTCGCGAGAAGGGTCCCGTACGATAGGGAACGACATAGTAGGATGGGTGGCCAGGGTGTACTGGAGGTCGTGCATCGAGTTGCTGATAGCACTCATCTGAAGGGTGGTGCGGTAATCCAACTGAGTCCAGCGGTCGTCTTCCAAACGGAAGCGATCGTGCAACATCGCCTGGATGGAGTCAAGAGTAGTAGGAGGCTCGGGCTCAGGAGCATCATGAGTAGCAGGAGCATCAGAGTCAGAAGACTCAGACTCAACAGGAGGGGCAATAGCAGCAAGAGTCCTCCGTGCCTTGGACAGATATGCAGGAGTAGGAAGAAACTGACACTCATCAAGAGGGATGTTGAAGGCACGAAAAATCATCGACAGATACATGACATAGACCAATGATCGTGGCTTGGTTCTCGCACTAATCATCCAGTCCATCATCGTTCGAGGGAAATTGGATGGAACATGGAAGTGCAAATGATAGAGAGCAGATATCTCAAGATATGAAACTTCATCGGTCGATCCCGCTTTGGGTAAGATCGAAGAAAATATAATCCGATGGAGTTCATAGAAGTAGGGGTTGAGGAATTTTGCTCTAAGCTTACGAGGACATGTGTTAGGGGTACACAAGTCGTCCTTGAAGCTTTCAAGAGAAGATCCATTGAGAAATTAAAACTGTCGGGCATCGACGAGTTTCTCCCAAGAGTTGGGTTCCGGAATTTCTAGATAGTTGGCAAGCTCGAAGTCATCAAACGATATATCAATACCGGCGACACAAAAATAAATTCGCATGTTGTCATGAGTCAAATTGCAGTAGAACATTTGTATGGAAGTTAAATAAACAATAGATGAAGTTGAAACAAGTTCATCGAGATCTAAGTCATGAAATAGTGAATCATAATCCGAAAATATTGTAAAGTTGATCGGATGTCCCGGAAACACGCTACGTGAGCGGAAGTCGAAAAACTACTCATTGGAAGCATCCAATAAGACAAAAAAGTTGCTCATTGTAGGTGTAAGGGTTTGGTGGAGGTGGTGGATTGAATAATGGATGGATAGGAGAAGGAAGAGAAGAAGGAGGGTTAGAAGATGATGCTCCTTTACTTATTCTCCTCTTTCCTCTACCAAAAAGTTTTGGTGCCAATGTTAATGAAAAGAGAGAATTTTTAAAAAAAGGATTAATACCTCACACAAATAGTTGAAGATGGAAGAGATCCTCCAAAAATCCTTAGATCTTGAGTTTGGAAGGAAAAAGCCCTAAAATATGGTTTTGTAGGGTTAGGGTTTGAGAGAAAATAGTTTGGAGGGAGGTAGAAGAAGATGAAAGTGAAGAGAGAGAAGAGTTTCTAGGGTTTAAGATGGTTGGGGCCAGTAGGTCGGGTGAAATCTTGGCCGTCAGATCAAAAAACTGAATGGCTGAGAGCAGCTGGAGGTTCTGTGAGAAGGCACACAGAGTTCGGCGCGAACTCTGTGTGGGGCAGAGTTCGGCCCGAACTCTGCCTGTCTGTTCCAGAACACAAAAAAGGCAATGTTTGAATAAGAAAAAGTCTAGAATTTGAAAAATTGAGTGATATAAATCATAAAAACAATGTAGCCATATAATAAATGACTGTTAAGACATCGATCATTACAGTGAAACTGCCTTGGGGTAGCTGTAGGGGCCGGATCCCAGCTAGCGGTAGTCCGAAGACTAGTACACCGTGTCGCTTAGGCTTTTACGCCTTGTTGTCAGAAGGACCCTTTCGGCTTGTACCCAAAGCTGAGTCATTATAAATGATGATTGTCATAACCGTTATTTATGCAGGTACATATTATTGTATGACAGTTTCATCCAAGATTCCTTACTCTCGACCAAGAAAATTGAAGCGCTCTTCGGCTAGTAATTTAGTAAAGAAGTCTGCTAGTTGATGTTTGGTGTCAATAAACTCTAAGTTAATAGTGCCGTACTGTTGATGATCACGCAAGAAATGATGTCTAATCTCTATATGCTTTGTGTGTGAGTGACATACTGAGTTCTTGGTCAAATTTATTGCACTAATGTTATTAGGGGTGAGCAAATACCGACCGATACCGAAAAACCGACCGAATACCGATTGAAAATATACCGAAAAATCGAACCGAAAATATGTACCGATACCGAATTGCCGAACCGACTAAAATATGGTATAATGGTAGTGGTAACGGTTTGAGTGTAATACCATACCGAAAATACCGAACCGAACCGATCATATATATAATGTTGTTCGTGATTAATTTTATACTACTCATTTTTATTTTTATCTTTGTTTTAATCAGTTTCTTAGAACTTAGAATGTATTTTAATGGACTTGAAGTTATGTCAAGAATGCCGAGAATTGAGTTTTTGATCTTTTGAGCTTATGTTTTTGTATTCTCATAGAATTATGAAGTAAATTTTGGTTACTTAAACTTATACTAAAGATTAAACTTAGTGACAACGTTTGATCTTTTAAGCCCAATTTTAGGTGTTTGCAACTTGTTACATATTGTTCTAATAATTTTGATGAATAGTTTGGTTGGTAGAGGCTTGACTTTAAAATTTAATGTTTCCAAAAATGTAAAAATATATATCATAGGTTAAGAGGTTCTACAATACTAAGTGTGTTGATTGACCAAATATTAATTGGTAAAATATCGATATCGAACAAAAACCGATCGAATACCGATTTAACTGAAATCGAAAAAATCGATTTTAAATGGTACGGTATTGGTATTGATATTTTAAATACCGATTTAAAAAAATATCAAAAAATTTGATCAAATACCGACCGAATATACCGACGCTCACCCCTAAGTGTTATCACAGAAAATAGGTATGTGCTTGAATAATAAGTTATAGTCTTCAAGAGTTTGCTTCATCCACAGAATCTGTGCACAACAACGACCAGCTGCGATGTACTCAGCTTCTGTTGTGGATAGTGCGACAGAATTATGCTTCTTGCTAAACCATGAGACTAAAGCCTTTCCTAACAAATGACACGTGCCGCGGTACTCTTACGGTTGACTTTGCATCCCGCAAAATCAGCATCGGAATATCCGATTAATTCAAAGAAAGTGGTTTTGGGATACCACAAGCCTACCGTAATCGTTCTTTTAAGATATCTAAAGATACGCTTAACAGCGGTCATGTGTGATTCTTTAGGATTTGCTTGATATCTAGCACATAAGCAAACGCTAAACATAATATCGGGACGACTAGCAGTTAAATACAATAGACTACCGATCATACCTCGATACTTACGTTGATCGACCGGTTTATCGCTTTCATCAGGTTCTAGCTTTATTGTAGTAGCCATAGGAGTGCTGATAGGTTTGATATTGTCAAGCTCGAACTTTTTCAGCATGTCCTTTGTATACTTCGACTGACTGATGAAGACGCCTTGCGAGTATTGTTTGATTTGCAGTCCAAGGAAGTAGTTGAGCTCCCCCATTATGCTCATCTCAAACTCGTTCTGCATACACTTGGCAAAATCTTTGCATAAACCCTCATCAGTAGACCCAAATATGATATCATCTACATAAATTTGTACTAATAAAACATTGTCATCAAGGGATTTTATGAAAAGTGTAGTGTCAATTTTTCCTTTTGAAAAACCTTTATCAAGTAAGAAAGTACTAAGGTGTTCATACCAAGCTCGAGGAGCTTGTTTGAGGCCATAAAGAGCTTTCTTAAGTTTAAAAACATGGTCGAGAAATTTGTGATTTTCAAAACCAGGGGGTTGCTTGACAAAAACCTCTTCTTTAATAAAACCATTTAGAAAAGCATTTTTCACATCTATTTAAAAAAGTTTAAAGTTTTAGAAATTTGCAAAGGCGCAAAGTATTCGAATAGATTCAAGTTGTGCAACAGGAGCATACGTCTCATCGTAGTCAATATCCTCCTCTTGGTTGTATCCTTGAGCTACGAGACGAGCTTTGTTACAAGTGACCGAACCGTCCTCATTAACTTTGTTGCGAAAAACCCATTTAGTACCAATGATTGAATGATCAGCAGGTCTAGGAACAAGTTCCCAAACTTGATTTTGTTCAAATTGGTTGAGTTCTTTTTGCATTGCAAATATCCAAAATTTATCGTTAAAAGCTTCTAAAATATTTTTAGGTTCAATTTGAGAAATAAAAGCAGTGCTAGCAATAGAGTCTCTCAAAGAAGATCGAGTAGTTACCCCTTTCGATACCTCACATATTGTAACGCCCCAGTCCCAATATACGTAGGACTAGAAATACGTACATGCCAGCTGTACTTATACGAAGAATACACCAATATATGGTAATCCCCGTATTGGTACATAAGCTGTAATAGTAATACATGATAAGCCACAATAATATAACTAAATCTCATCCACAGCTCAACACAGAGAATATAATAAAGTCCACTAAATAAGATAAACGATGATGTCAAAATATAGACGGGTGGACATTCCCACTCCAAACAGCTATGGAAAAATAGTCTCAACTAAATGGAGTCCAACCTCCTCAAACAGCAAGAAAGATGATAAAAGATGTCCAATACATGGTCTCAGATAAATAAGAATAAAACTAAGTATGAGCAGGAGATGCCTCGTCACCGATGTATGATGGATCCAATGCTGCACCGTACTCCTCGGGATAGTCCTACTCGTCTAATCCTGGAGAGATCACCAGGTCCTCAGAGGGACGTAACAAGATACAGAAAAATATGCTACAATAACTGAAATATAAACAACAACTGGGCTACCTAACCGTCTATGTGAAAATGCAATTTGAAGACAACGTTCCACACAGGGGCCTTCCGAAGCTAGAAACACGACGCGTTAGCGTTTCAACCAAGGCACTAGTGGCGTCTAGAGAAAAGTAATGCACGGCCCATTAGCACTCGAGTGAGAGCTAAGGGGCATCTAGAGAAAAATAAATGCACGACCACTAGCTCTTGGGTGAGTCACTAACGGCAGCTAGAGAAAAATAAATGCACGGCCCATTAGCACTCGACTGAGTCACTAATGGCATCTAGAGAAAAATAAATAAGTGAAAGCTCCTACGCCTAATAGCTGTCTCCTTCCATTCCATGCACTACACGTGCTGTATCCACATCACGACATTCCTAATAACTGCTAAGTCTTCTAGACAACCATAACTATTTAGCAGTTATTGCCTATCGCACGGCATGTGCGCACCGATGGCCAGTCGATACGTACGTCCGAGATCTATACGAGACTCGTGACTCGTGATACACAAGTGTCAAGGCCAATGAAGCATAGAATACTTCATGCACATGAGGTCGTCTCTTAACTCTAGGTAGATATGCATAAATAAAGAAAAGAAACGAAAAGAACGACTAATATAGTCGCTTGCACCCAAGTGTGGCTTGGACGCACAGTTTAAATAAATAAATAGAAATAAATAAGTAAAAAAACTGAAATAAATATGCAAAATCAGATATCATAGCAAGGTATACTTGCCTGGTGGTTGGAAGGTGTTTTGACGACGTCTAGTAGATGAAACCGGCAAGTGAGAAGAAGCTACAAGAGTGGAACTCCCGCAAACGTTCCCGAATACTGAAACAAACATCAAAAACGTTATCGATGTAAAAGATATACCTAGAAAACGCCTGTCCAAAAGTCAAATTTCGGAACAGGGGAAAAATCGTAATTTTGGGTCAAAACGATGTCCACCGTTGGACTCGCTTTGCACCGAAACGCGTGCCAAAGTCTATGGTCTCTAAAGTCGTCAAACTACATGTCTACGGATTCAGTTTGAGGAGAGAAACTCAACGGTATGTCCAGTTTTGGATTCCGATGAGCCGTGTACAAATTCGCCCGTTTGAGTGGGTCGAGGGCCCGCCAAAAAGGGATTCCGATTCGACCTTCTCAGAATTGAATCAAACTTGGCACACAGGACCAAAATTTCGATTCGGACCTGTTGGCGCAAGTTTCGTCTCGATTTGACGAATGTGCACAAAGTTATGGCCAAGTTTGCAAAGCATCGATACGGGGGTATCTTGACGGATACGCACTGATTTCGTCGCGCATACGCAATGAAATCGAGCCCCGTCAATTCCCACATGTCGGCAACATCCATACTCACCTTTCAATCCGTATAGTGCGCGACCACGTCGCCCGGTTTGACGGGACGCACGCCGTATCGGTTAATTTTATGATTTTCAAAACTGTTTTTACATGGTCTTTCTCGATTTTTGAATCAACTTTTCTTACTGCCTAAACGATTAGAAATAAAAGTAACAGTAGGGTTTCAATCCTGGTTATATAGTCTATAAAACACTTCAAATAGATTTTGAAAATCTGCCTTGGATTGGTATAAAATCGGCTTCCAAATTGGGTCATTGGGATCGAATTTCTGTCTCGTATGAGACAGTTTTTGTTTTCTATTTCGGGTCGATTTCTCGAGCATCTCAGTTATTTATTTCTCGAATCTAGTTGCTATGATTCGAAGATGGTCATGTAGGCTCTACGTAGGGTTTAACAGAAGTTAAAACGACCGAGTGTTGAAAGATAAAGGTGGGTGCGAACAGAGGTACCTCGATGTGTTTTAAAACAGGGTTTCCCTGTTTTGCTGTCGGCCTGGGTCGCGGCTGAGCTCCGACGAGCGTCGACAGCGAACAGGATGGTGGGGGCGTGTGCAGCAACTAGGGGGAGGCTCGAGGTCGACGCACGAAGCTCACAGAAGAATTTTTTTTTAGGGTTTTCTAATGAATTCCATCGGGTGGGTGGGTTTATATACGTGGGGTTTAAATTCCAATTTTTTATCGATTTAAACTTGGATTTCGGATGGGTTTGATTTAATCTGGAAGAGAATCGATACAGGATTGCATAGGAGAAGATTCAGAGAGATTTGGTTTTGATTTGAAGGAGATTTGGTTCTCCAAATTTCCCTTTTTTTTCCTTCTCTCCTTACTGAACGTTTTAGCCAGAAGGGGGGGTCGGCTCAACGTTGGCACTGTTCACATGAATAGTGCCGCGTTATTTTTTTTCCTTTTTTTTCTTTTTCTTTTGTCTTTTGTCTTTTTTCTTTTCCTTTTCTTTCTCTTTTTCTTTTCCTTTCCTATTATATACATAAGTATCTTTATATATATATATATATATATATATATATATATATATATATATATATATATATAGATATGTATATACCTAAATATACACAAATAAATCTACAAAAATCCTAATATTATCTATTCATATATTTAGTCTATTTAAATATAGGTACATATGCATATAAATTTAATTGGCCATAAAATCAAATAATAATAATATCTAATAATAATTATGATTATTTAATCACAAAATCACTTTAATAATAATAAAATAATAAAAATTACCCAGTATAGTAAACTTATACTACCCCTTTATTCGAGTCAAAAAATTGTAAAAATATTGACAAACACCTATTTAATAATAAAATACAAATCTTTGTACAATAATAAAATAATTAAAAATACTCATAAATTCCATAAAATCATATTTAAGGCAATTAAATAAATAAAAAAATTCCAAAAATTCAGGGATTTTACATCCTACCAAACTTATAAGAATTTCGTCCTCGAAATTAGAAATAACGCACGATTGAGTGAAACGAAGAGCAAGATGGAGAAGGAACAGAACGCGAAGATCGTGTTACGATTTTCGTGTAAAAGAGATATACGGTTGTGTATGTCGTCCTCGCACTCCCGCATTTTAGCAGGGCACTCCGATGACATACGAACCGAGGAAATGGAACTATCTATGGTGCTGACAAGGGTTACTGGTGTGAATTCTAACTATATAGGATACCCTCGTGTTTCTATATCTAACAAGGTTTATAACATAAAAGTCCCAAGTCATTCTATGATCATGGTCATGCAATTGTAAATTTAACTAAGACGTCATACCTGTCTCTATGGCTCCTTGGTTTGGTGGCCCTGTCGCTATCATGTTGAATGCTTGACCCATGTTTTGGTTGCCCCTTGGATATTCGATTGCTGCTGGTCTTGGCGTCTGTTGCGTTACAGTGGTTCTCAGCCGTGGACAATCTTTGGCATGATGCTGACTAGAACCAAAAGATAAGCAATGCCCTAGACGTCGTCGGCAATCTCTCTGAACATGACCCATCTTGCAACAATAGTGGCATATGACCTTCTCCTGCACCAGATATGGTCCTACCCTCTGTGGTTGATGTTGTTGGTGTGCTAGGGGTCACCTTACTGGTCCTACTTGAGCATCTTTAGCTGGTCCAACTGTCACGCCCCAGAACCAGAATACTGGAGAACGGGGGAATGACTCAGCCAGCTACGTATTACAGGTAGATGAATACCGTATAATACGATCAATGCTGTCTACAAGACGAGGGGGGTGCATACTACATGAAAGTCTCACTATGGTCACTTCACATCTATTGTCTCAATCATTCAAACAAGAAACAAAAATAGAGAACATATAAGATAAAGCAGTAAGGCGTCCCAAACGCTTAGTCAAAATGTTCTTTGATATCTGGCTTTACAAAATATAGCCAGATGATGTAGCAAGGCATACACAATTGTTATCAGCTGCAGCCTGACTTAGTTACAATTATGTAAAAGTAAGTACAAGACGATCCGACTAACATGTCGGTGCCAAACGGCAAGGTATAAAGTAGATAACAAAACGAACGGGGAAGTAAGAAACCCACTCGAGTCCTCCTGCGATCATCCCTCTAGTGTTGACCATCTTGGAGGTAGAAGTAAGCTGAGTCCTCGGGAACCGGCTCTAAATCTGGCCATACAAAACCAGAGAGGTTAGACCTCTAATAGCAAGTACCACAAGGAAGCACGACATGAGAACTAAAACCAGTAATAAGAAATATGATAAATAGATCTCTGCTTGCCACTAGGGTTCTCATAACATCACGACACTTCGAACCAACCTCCCAACCAAACAAGGACAGAAGTTGGCCCGTCATGTCCTGACATTCTGATCATCTTAGTTAGGCAACAGAGTAGGTACAGTACACAAACAAATCAATTTAAACGGCCATTCAACTACTACGGCTTGCTACTATGTGTTCCAAGTTATCCTGGAATTATGCAATAAAAGATTCCTCAGTTCTCATTATGTGCAAGCAAGGCTAGTTTACCCAGTCAATCAATTGCGCCAATCATGAATTAGACGAGTCCCAGCAGGACGCCCGTCATCAATATATAATATACAATAAATAATATAACCAGATACCGCTCCGTGCCCGTGTGGCAGGCTTGCAGTATTTGTGGGGACCAGCCGACCTGTCGGACACTTAATAGTCCCAAGAGGGCTGCCATGTAAGAACTCGGGAATCTATTCTCTCCATGCAATTATTATTTTATTTAACTTAATAATCTCTATGTTGAGTAAAATCCCATGCCGTGGATCATGGTTATTCAAATGAGTACGTTCGTACGGGGTACGATATGCGCAACTCTACAACGATACCCGTACGGCTAGGTTGTAGGTCTTACATAGCGTAATGCAACAATCAAATCTAATCACGAAATAATTATGCCTTGACCATAAAGTACACGTGCTGCTTTTGTAGAAAAATAAATAAATAAATAATTAATTAGATTGAAGCATGCATGTGTCTGTATGCCGAGGTTCGGGATTAGCCAGTCGATTACAATAGTTCATAGTTAATATGAACGTGTCTCATTCATTCAATTCAATAAGACGACTAACCAGTCTCTCAGTTCCAACTAGGAACACATGATCAATTATTAGTCAAGGTCACAATCATTATCAATGGTGACAAGGCATGAAAGTCAACTAGTATTCAGTAGGGTCGAGTCTACAACTCTCAGGGTTTAATTCCAGTCAATCGGGGTATCTATACTCAATTCACGACACATGGTACATCCTACGTAACAATCTATATTTAACAGAAATATTAACATATCATGATTATATCAAGTTTATGCCAAAAGGCGTAAGGATATAAAATGGACGTTAAATATCTAATAAAATATCAATATACAGGGCTATAGAAGACCCAGGGTAAGTAGGGTCAGGTCCAGTTGCGCCTAAACACTCAAGTCAGACTACGCTCAAGTCAGGCTACGCTCAAGTCAGGTACGACTCCTTACTATCCAAGCCAGCGTACGCAAGTCATACGCTTCCAAAAGGCAGCGCATGAACTCCATACGACTCCTCACTATCCAAGCCAGCGTACGCAAGTCATACGCTTCCAAAAGGCAGCGTATGAACTCCATACGACTCCTTACTATCCAAGCCAGCGTATGCAAGTCATACGCTTCCAAAAGGCAGCGTATGAACTCCATATGACTCCTTACTATCCAAGCCAGCGTACGCAAGTCATACGCTTCCAAATGGCAGCGTATGAACTCCATACGACTCCTTACTATCCAAGCCAGCGTACGCAAGTCATACGCTTCCAAAAGGCAGCGTATGAACTCCATACGACTCCTTACTATCCAAGCCAGCGTACGCAAGTCATACGCTTCCAAAAGGCAGCGTATGAACTCCATACGACTCCTTACTATCCAAGCCAGCGTACGCAAGTCATACGCTTCCAAAAGGCAGCGTATGAATTAAACTGCGCTACGCTAAAGAGCGCGTGCAGCTCAGTGGCGCAAGCTAAAAAGCTAGTGCACACTGCTCACTGTCTTCTCCAAAACAGCAAGAACTCCATGGTTGCACCTAAGGCTTCAAAAGTCCATAACTTGGTCAAAACAAGTCGAAATCCAACTTTTCAAAGGTCAAATTTGGGTAGAATAAAATTCTCTACAACATGGGACCATCAAAACTTGCAAACAAAGAAGTTTGATAGATCAAAACCACTAAAATCCGAAAATAACTCATTTCCAGATCTACAAAAATTAAGGCTTCGAAATGAAAAATGCCAAGTTCTAAACTCTCTTAGGATCATGAGAGGAAGATAAATGAACTATAAAAACATGGGTTCTCATGGGAAACAAGTTGTACTTGCCTACGGTTTGGTAGGTGGAGGGAGTGATGAGGAAGAAGAAGAAGAGTGATGGTGAAGGAAAAATAATGAAGAGAGAGAAAGGGGGAGGGGGGTTGGCTTTAAATGAAAAGGTGGTGGTAGGTGGGGGTGTTAGGTTTGGTTCATGATGAACCAACTAATTAAACCAAACCAAGCCGAACCCAAGTCTAGCTAAAGCAGAGAAATAAAAGCAGAAAGTAAAATACAGATAATTAATTAACATAAATTTAAAGGAATTTAAATACAGGATAATATATGATAAATATTAAATAAATACATTTGAGTAGTACATGTATAAAATACGTATTCTGGGAACGGGGAGTGACATCTCTACCCTCCTTAGAAAAATTTCGTCCTCGGAATTTCAAATCCAAGCAGGATAGAAACATCGGGGCTAAACTAATCTAAGTACAAGCAATTCAATCAAACAATCATTTTACAATGTCCATAGCAAGTAACATATCTATATTTAACAATCTACGATATCAATCAATTCTACCCCAAAAGTGATAAGCATGAGGAATCAAGACAATCAAGGTACACGGAAAAAGATATACCTTGTGAGTCAAACAGGTGTGGATACCGTGATCGGATATCATCCTCACGTTCCCACGTTGACTCTCCCAAAGAGTGATGACCCCAAACAACCCGAACAAGGTTAATTGTTCGGTTCTTGAGTATCTTCTCTCTTCAGTCCAAGATGGACACAGGCTGCTCCTCGTAAGACAGGTTGGTACCAACAACCAGTTCTGAATGATCGAGGATATGGCTGGGGTCCGATACATACCTTCGTAATTAAGATACATGAAACACGTCATGCACCTCTCGTAACGAAGGTGGAAGGGACAAACGATAAGCAACATCGCCTACCCTATTAAGAATAACAAATGGGCCTACGTATCGTGGACTCAACTTCCCGCGAATGCCAAATCTAATGACCCCACGGGTAGGTGAGATCCGCAAGAACACGTGGTCCCCAACAGAAAACTCTAGCTGCCTACGATGCTGGTCCGCCCAATGACGATGTCGATCCTGCGCAATACGAAGTCGCTCTCTAATTCCCTTAATCACTTCAACCGTCTGGATAATCTTTTCTGGGCCTAGCATCTTTCTTTCCCCGATATCATCCCATGTTAGTGGCGATCTACACTTCTTACCATATAGTGCCTCAAATGGCGCCATCTGGATACTGGCTTGATAACTGTTGTTGTATGAGAACTCAACTAAGTGCAGGTGGCTTTCCCAAGATCCTCCAAAATCCAGAGTGCAAGCTCGCAACATATCTTCCAAAGTCTGAATTGTCCTTTCTGATTGCCCGTCCGTCTGCAGATGGTAAGCCGTGCTAAATCTTAACTTGGTACCCAGACTATGATGCAAGCTCTTCCAGAAATATGATGTAAAGCGGGTATCTCGGTCTGACACAATACTGACAGGGACTCCATGCTGCCTGACTATCTGTTGCATATACAACTCTGCCAACTTTTCTGTAGATTATCCTACTCTGAAAGGAAGAAAATGTGCTACCTTTGTAAGCCGATCTACTATCACCCAAATAGCATCTTTACCACTTGGTGATCTCGGTAAACCGGTCACAAAGTCTATTGTGATGTGTTCCCACTTCCATTCCGGAATAGGAAGCGGTTGTAATAATCCAGCTGGCCTCTGCTGTTCTACCTTTACTTGCTGACATATCAAGCAACGGGAAACAAACCTAGCTATCTCCCTCTTCATCCCGTTCCACCAGAAGTGCTGCTTGATATCTTGGTACATCTTGGTCCCTCCAGGATGTATAGAATACTGAGAACGGTGAGCTTCTGTCATAACTTCCTGTCTGATATCTCCACTAGGTATACATAGACGTGATCCAAACCTAAGCGTACCATCTTCGTAGATTTGTATCTCTTTTCTGAGCCCTGACTCACATTCTGTCCTAAGCTTCTGAATCCTTGGGTCCTGTGCCTGGGCCGCCTTGATCCTGCCTACCAAGTCGGATTGAACTTGTAGACTCGCCAGAATTCCTATATCATTAGGAAGTATAACTTCGATGCCCATCTCCTGAAGGTCTTCTAAGATGTGCTTCTGCATTGTCAACATAAATGCGCCGCCTCTTCTGCTGAGAGCGTCTGCTACCATATTAGCCTTGCCTGGATGATACTGAAGCTCCACGTCATAATCCTTGATCAGCTCTAACCATCTTCTCTGCCTCATGTTCAGCTCCTTCTGAGTAAAGATGTACTTCAGACTTTTGTGGTCTGTGTACATGTCTACTCGGTCACCATATAAGTAATGCCTCCATAGCTTCAAAGCAAATACTACTGCCACCAACTCTAAATCGTGAGTTGGATAATTTTTCTCGTAGTCTCGAAGTTGCCTAGATGCATACGCTATCACCTTCCCATGTTGCATAAGGACACATCCAAGTCCTTTACCTGACGCATCACAATATACGGTAAAACCTTCGGGTCCAACTGGCAATGTAAGAATAGGCGCTGATATCAACTTCTGCTTCAAATTCTCAAATAATGACTGGCATTCTGCCGACCAGACAAATGGCACATCCTTCCGTGTCAAGCGGGTCATGGGTGCTGAAAGTCTTACAAAATCTGACACAAATCTTCTGTAATATCCTGCCAATCCCAAGAAACTCCGTACATCAGCTACGGTCTTGGGTACTGGCCAACTCTCTACTGCTTCTACCTTCTTGGGATCCACTGCTACTCCAGCTCCTGATACGATATGACCCAAAAATGAAATGTGATCCGCCCAGAACTCACACTTGCTGAGCTTGGCATACAACTGGTTCTCTCTCAGAACCTGCAACACTTTCCTGAGGTGGTCTTCATGCTCCTCTTCACTAGCAGAGTACACAAGAATGTCGTCGAGAAATACTACGATAAACTGATCTAAATACGGCATAAAGATACGGTTCATCAAATCCATGAATATAGCTGGAGCATTGGTCAAACCAAACGACATTACTAAGAATTCATAATATCCATACTTCGACCTGAATGCTGTCTTGGGAATGTCTTCCTTTCGAACCCTCACTTGATGGTACCCTGAACGAAGATCTATCTTGGAGAAAACTCTAGCTGTGCTCAACTGGTCAAACAAGTCGTCGATCCTGGGTAGTGGGTACTTGTTCTTTACTGTTGCCGCGTTAAGCTTCCTGTAGTCGATACACAATCTGGATGATCCATCCTTCTTCCCCACAAGTACCACTGGTGCTGCCCATGGCGATATGCTGGCTTGGATAAACTTCTTCTCCTTCAGTTCCTCTATGTGCTGATATACCTTGGCCTGCTCTGAATCCGCCATTCTGTAAACCCGATCTGATATCGGTTTAGTCCCAAGTGCCAATTCTATACTGAACTCAATATCTCTAACCGGTGGCAGACCGGGAAGTTCTTCGGGAAATACGTCTAGAAATTTTTCAACTACCTTCGGAACCTGAACTTCTTCCATTGCCGTTATTACTCCTTGCTCTTGCTGAGTTGCCTCTGATCTGACTAAGGTGAATCTCTTCATGCCTGGAATATCAAAAGATACACTCCCACTACGATAATCTATTGTCGCATGACTGTCTTTCAGCCAGTCCATGCCTAAGATAACGTCAAAATTTCCAACAGGAAATTCTATCAACTGGGCGGGTAAGGAATGCCCACAAACTACAACACTACACACTAGAATAACTCTACTAACTCCTACGAGCCCATTGCCAGTGAGTATATTCAACCTCCCTGGCAATGCCTCGAACTACATTCCTAGCCGTGTCGCAAATTGTGCAGATATAAATGAGTGTGATGCTCCTGAATCAAACAATGCTACTGCGGGATATGAGCCGACGAGAATGTTACCTGCCACAACATCTTCTGATGCCAATGCCTCCTTCAAGGACAGAGTGAATGCCTGCCCTCGACCTCCTTGCTGGTTTCCATGCGGTGGCCTAGTCTGGTGCTGCTGCTGGCCCCTGCCTTGATGATGCTGGGGTGGTCTATGCTGGTGCTGCTGCATCGGCGGTCCCTGCTGCCGAAACATCTGAGCCTGTGGCATTAACGGACGCTGGGCCAATGGTCTCACTGCTACCGCTGGTCCTCGATACTGCCCTGCCCCTGGTGCTGGCAGAGCAGGAAACTGTTGCCCTGGTCCTCCTGACCTCGAATTCATGGGACATGTGGTAACCCGATGATCTGGATTTCCACATATCAAACACAGTCCGTTTAATGCCCGACACACATCTCTAGTGTGCCCCATCTTCCCACAATAAGAACAGCCCGCTGGGGGTTGCTGGTTCTTCTTCTGTTGCTGCTGCTACCTGGGTGGTGGTGCTGGCCCTCGCATTGCCACATCGTGAATGCGAATGCCAAGGGATGGTGCTGTTGTTCGGGGTGCTGCTCTCCCTCCTCCTTCAATCTGACTGTGAGATCTCTTCTGACCTCCAGTCCTTACTGTGATCCTCTGAATGGTGATCTCATGCCTTCGGGTTGCCGTCAATATCTCATCAAAAGTCTGGTAATTGTGCCCCTCTATCAATTGCAAGAGCTCAAGATGAAACCCTTGCTGAAACCTCATAGCCCTCTGGCGCTCCGTCGCTACCATCTCTGGGGCAAACCTACTTAATCTGCAGAACTCCGCTGCATAAGCATCTACCGTCTTGCCGGCCTGCTTGAGGTTGATAAACTTCTGTTGTAGCTCAAACTGCGCCACAACTCCATAGTACTTTGTCTTGAATCTTGCTGTAAAATCGTCCCAAGCCACAGGACGTCTGATGCCTACCTCCTCTGATTCCCACCAATCACGTGCGAGATCCTGAAGTAACAACTTCACCTGATCCACACGTTCTTCTGCCGGCACCTTAGCGGCTGTCAAAATAGCCTCAATATCCTTAAGCCATGCATCTGTTGAGATGGCATCCTTCGTTCCTTCAAAACGGCGGGGATTGAACTTACAAAATCTGGTCGATGCTCCAGAATCCGGCCTTGCCCCTCTTTCCAAAGCTGTCTGCAATCCTTGGTTGAGTAGTACATTCTGCTCTTGTAACTGAGTGTACATGTGCTGCTGGGCTAACATCTGGTGTTGCTGAGTAGCCATCATCCCTCTCATGATCTCCAGAAGGGCTGGTGTGTCCAATTCCACAGGGGTAGGTAGAACTATTGGCGGTGTTGGAACCTTCGGATACTGCGGTCCAACTGCTGGTTCTACTATCACCTCTTCTTGAATAGTCTCATGAAGTGGTTCTGACCCTTGTTGCTGACCAACCTGGTCAGGTTGTCCATGCTGCCCTTGTTGTTGTTGTCCAATCCTGACAGATGCGGACGAGGTGCCCCTAAGAAAAGGGACAAGAAAACCATCAAACGACCGGACAAGAAAGATCAATGAAGTCAAGGGATACTGGAATGTCAAGATAGAATTGAGAATAACGAATCATGAGATCAAAGGGGAACGTGTGTGATTGAGACATCCTACAAATCAAAATACCCCACAAGTCTGAAATCAGACCTGCATGGGCCACCACTAAAACCTTGTCACGTCCCAGAACTAGAATACTGGAGAGCGGGGGAATGACTCAGCCAGCTACGTATTATGGGTAGATGAATACCGTATAATACGATCAATGCTGTCAACAAGACGAGGGGGGTGCATACTACATGAAAGTCTCACTATGGTCACTTCACATCTATTGTCTCAATCATTCAAACAAGAAACAAAAATAGAGAACATATAAGATAAAGCAGTAAGGCGTCCCAAATGCTTAGTCAAAATGTTCTTTGATATCTGGCTTTATAAAACATAGCCAGATGATGTAGCAAGGCATACACAATTGTTATCAGCTGCAGCCTGACTTAGTTACAATTATGTAAAAGTAAGTACAAGACGATCCGACTAACATGTCGGTGCCAAACGGCAAGGTATAAAGTAGATAACAAAACGAGCGGGGAAGTAAGAAACCCACTCGAGTCCTCCTGCGATCATCCCTCTAGTGTTGACCATCTTGGAGGTAGAAGTAAGCTGAGTCCTCGGAAACCGGCTCTAAATCTGGCCATACAAAACCAGAGAGGTTAGACCTCTAATAGCAAGTACCACAAGGAAGCACGACATGAGAACTAAAACCAGTAATGAGAAATATGATAAATAGATCTCTGCTTGCCACTAGGGTTCTCATAACATCACGACACTTTGAACCAACCTCCCAACCAAACAAGGACAGAAGTTGGCCCGTCATGTCCTGACATTCTGATCATCTTAGTTAGGCAACAGAGTAGGTACAGTACACAAACAAATCAATTTAAACGGCCATTCAACTACTACGGCTTGCTACTGTGTGTTCCAAGTTATCCTGGAATTATGCAATAAAAGATTCCTCAGTTCTCATTATGTGCAAGCAAGGCTAGTTTACCCAGTCAATCAATTGCGCCAATCATGAATTAGACGAGTCCCAGCAGGACGCCCGTCATCAATATATAATATACAATAAATAATATAACCAGATACCGCTCCGTGCCCGTGTGGCAGGCTTGCAGTATTTGTGGGGACCAGCCGACCTGTCGGACACTTAATAGTCCCAAGAGGGCTGCCATGTAAGAACTCGGGAATCCATTCTCTCCATGCAATTATTATTTTATTTAACTTAATAATCTCTATGTTGAGTAAAATCCCATGCCGTGGATCATGGTTATTCAAATGAGTATGTTCGTACGGGGTACGATATGCGCAACTCTACAACGATACCCGTACGGCTAGGTTGTAGGTCTTACACAGCGTAATGCAACAATCAAATCTAACCACGAAATAATTATGCCTTGACCATAAAGTACACGTGCTGCTTTTGTAGAAAAATAAATAAATAAATAAATAATTAGATTGAAGCATGCATGTGTCTGTATGCCGAGGTTCGGGATTAGCCAGTCGATTACAATAGTTCATAGTTAATATGAACGTGTCTCATTCATTCAATTCAATAAGACGACTAACCAGTCTCTCAGTTCCAACTAGGAACACATGATCAATTATTAGTCAAGGTCACAATCATTATCAATGGTGACAAGGCATGAAAGTCAACTAGTATTCAGTGGGGTCGAGTCTACAACTCTCAGGGTTTAATTCCAGTCAATCGGGGTATCTATACTCAATTCACGACACATGGTACATCCTACGTAACAATCTATATTTAACAGAAATATTAACATATCATGATTATATCAAGTTTATGCCAAAAGGCGTAAGGATATAAAATGGATGTTAAATATCTAATAAAATATCAATATACAGGGCTATAGAAGACCCAGGGTAAGTAGGGTCAGGTCCAGTTGCGCCTAAACACTCAAGTCAGACTACGCTCAAGTCAGGCTACGCTCAAGTCAGGTACGACTCCTTACTATCCAAGCCAGCGTACGCAAGTCATACGCTTCCAAAAGGCAGCGCATGAACTCCATACGACTCCTCACTATCCAAGCCAGCGTACGCAAGTCGTACGCTTCCAAAAGGCAGCGTATGAACTCCATACGACTCCTTACTATCCAAGCCAGCGTACGCAAGTCATACGCTTCCAAAAGGCAGCGTATGAACTCCATACGACTCCTTACTATCCAAGCCAGCGTACGCAAGTCATACGCTTCCAAATGGCAGCGTATGAACTCCATACGACTCCTTACTATCCAAGCCAGCGTACGCAAGTCATACGCTTCCAAAAGGCAGCGTATGAACTCCATACGACTCCTTACTATCCAAGCCAGCATACGCAAGTCATACGCTTCCAAAAGGCAGCGTATGAACTCCATACGACTCCTTACTATCCAAGCCAGCGTACGCAAGTCATACGCTTCCAAAAGGCAGCATATGAATCAAACTGCGCTACGCTAAAGAGCGCACGCAGCTCAGTGGCGCAAGCTAAAAAGCTAGCGCACACTGCTCACTGTCTTCTCCAAAACAGCAAGAACTCCATGGTTGCACCCAAGGCTTCAAAAGTCCATAACTTGGTCAAAACAAGTCCAAATCCAACTTTCCAAAGGTCAAATTTGGGTAGAATAAAATTCAAACAAGTCCAAATCCAACTTTCCAAAGGTCAAATTTGGGTAGAATAAAATTCTCTACAACATGGGACCATCAAAACTTGCAAACAAAGAAGTTTGATAGATCAAAACCACCAAAATCCGAAAATAACTCATTTCCAGATCTACAAAAATTAAGGCTTCGAAATAAAAAATGCCAAGTTCTAAACTCTCTTAGGATCATGAGAGGAAGATAAATAAACTATAAAAACATGGGTTCTCATGGGAAGCAAGTTGTACTTGCCTACGGTTTGGTAGGTGGAGGGAGTGATGAAGAAGAAGAAGAAGAGTGATGGTGAAAGAAAAATAATGAAGAGAGAGAAAGGGGAGGGGTTGGCTTTAAATGAAAAGGTGGTGGTAGGTGGGGGTGTTAGGTTTGGTTCATGATGAACCAACTAACTAAACCAAACCAAGCCGAACCCAAGTCTAGCTAAAGCAGAGAAATAAAAGCAGAAAGTAAAATACAGATAATTAATTAACATGAATTTAAAGGAATTTAAATACAGGATAATACATGATAAATATTAAATAAATACATTTGAGTAGTACATGTATAAAATATGCATTCTGGGAACGGGGAGTGACACCAACGATCGTCGACTTTGTGCCTTTTTGCTTATTGCCTCCTGAGTTCTAGCCTCTGCCAAGACGGCTGTCTGTGAAACTCGCAACTCCGAACTAGTGTATCTCTGCAGCTCTATGCTCAAGCCTCTATGAAACCTCTTAGCCTTCTCCAACTCTGTCAAAACTAATCCGGGAGCAAAATGACTCAACCGACTGAACTCGGCATCGTATTCATCAACTGTCATGCTTCCTTGTTCTAAGTGTAGGAACTGGTCATAAAGCGCGTCCTTGGCAGTATCAGAGAAATACTTTTTATTGAATAGCTCTTTGAACTCCTCCCATGTTTGATCGAGTCCTAGTCGTCTCTCTTTTGCGGCCCACCAATCATAAGCATTCCCTTCCAACTATAACTTTACTGCTGTCATCCATAAATCTGCGGATAACTCCGAAGCCTTCAAGAGATTTTATGTCTTGACCAGCCAATTGGTAATTTCTATGACGTCTTCAGTGCCCTTGAAGTGCGGAGGATTCATGTTGCGAAACCCTTCGATAGTACCCACGGAGGCTTGGGGTGCTCGGGTCAGTGCCGTCTCCAAATTCCTCCTAATAGCCTCGCTCTGTTGCATCTGAGCCTGCACTAAGCTCTAGAGGATCTGATCTGTAGTAGTCCTACCAGCCTGAGGCATGGGCTGCTGCGGAAGCATGTATGGCATCTGGGGCACAAACTGTGGTCCATACTGCGGGGGATATGAAGGATATGGATGGGGGTGGTGTGGAGGGTATTGGGGCGGATACTGCGAAGGATACTGGGGTGGATATGATGGTGGATGCTGTGGAGGCTGTTGTGGTGGATATGATGGTGGATAGGGAGGTGGATATGGTGGTGGAATCTGTTGTAAAAACTGAGGTGGATAGGGTGGCGGGGGTGGCAGGTACTCTTCTTGAGATACAAGGTTTTCGGGGCCTGTCTGTCCCACTTGGGGCTCCGGTGCTTGCTGCTGAGTAGTGGGTGGTGTCATCACAGGCTGCAGTCCGGATGGTGCTGGAGTGGTAGGGGACAGGGGTGGCTGACCCACTGGTCCTTCTTGAGCAGTGGTGTTCCCATCAGTAATGGAGAGAGGAGTAGAGCGACCACTACGAAGATTCAACCTATTGGCACGAAAATAGAGATTACGTTAGGACGAGATCAAACTAGATGCAAGACAAGTAGTCAAACGAGAATCTGAAATTTTGAAATCAAGGAAGGTGATTAAGCATGTGGATGAGATTTCTAACTCTATTCCTATATGCAGGCTTGCTTGGTACGGTGAAGTAACCAAACAATTTATCTCGGCCTGCATGGGCCACCACAAAAATATGTAACGCCCCAGTCCCAATATACGTAGGACTAGAAATACGTACATGCCAGCTGTACTTATACGAAGAATACACCAATATATTGTAATCCCCGTATTGGTACATAAGCTGTAATAGTAATACATGATAAGCCACAATAATATAACTAAATCTCATCCACAGCTCAATACAGAGAATATAATAAAGTCCACTAAATAAGATAAACGATGATGTCAAAATATAGCCGGGTGGACATTCCCACTCCAAACAGCTATGGAAAAATAGTCTCAACTAAATGGAGTCCAACCTCCTCAAACAGCAAGAAAGATGATAAAAGATGTCCAATACATGGTCTCAGATAAATAAGAATAAAACTAAGTATGAGCAGGAGATGCCTCGTCACCGATGTATGATGGATCCAATGCTGTACCGTACTCCTCGGGATAGTCCTGCTCGTCTAATCCTGGAGAGATCACCAGGTCCTCTCAGAGGGACGTAACAAGATAGAGAAAAATATGCTACAAGAACTGAAATATAAACAACAACTGGACTACCTAACCGTCTATGTGAAAATGCAATTTGAAGACAATGTTCCACACAGGGGCCTTCCGAAGCTAGAAACACGGCGCGTTAGCGTTTCAACCAAGGCACTAGTGGCGTCTAGAGAAAAGTAATGCACGGCCCATTAGCACTCGAGTGAGATCTAAGGGGCATCTAGAGAAAAATAAATGCACGGCCACTAGCTCTTGGGTGAGTTACTAACGGCAGCTAGAGAAAAATAAATGCACGGTCCATTAGCACTCGACTGAGTCACTAACGGCATCTAGAGAAAAGTAAATAAGTGAAAGCTCCTACGCCTAATATATGTCTCCTCCCATCCCATGCACTACACATGCTGTATCCACATCACGACATTCCTAATAACTGCTAAGTCTTCTAGACAACCATAACTATTTAGCAGTTATTGCATATCGCACGGCATGTGCGCACCGATGGCCAGTCGATACGTACGTCCGAGATTTAGATGAGAGTCGTGACTCGTGATACACAAGTGTCAGGGCTAATGAAGCATATAATACTTCATACACATGAGGTCGTCTCTTAACTCTAGGTAGATATACATAAATAAAGAAAAGAAACGAAAAGAACGACTAATATAGTCGCTTGCACCCAAGTGTGACTTGGACGCGCAGTTTAAACAAATAAATAGAAATAAATAAATAAAAAAACTGAAATAAATATGCAAAATCAGAAATCATAGCAAGGTATACTTGCCTGGTGGTTGGAAGGTGTTTTGACGACGTCCAGTAGAAGAAACCGGCAAGTGAGAAGAAGCTACAAGAGTGGAACTCCCGCAAACGTTCTCGAATATTGAAACAAACATCAAAAACGTTCTCGGTGTAAAAGATATACCTAGGAAACGCCTGTCCAAAAGTCAAATTTCGGAACAGGGGCAAAATCGTAATTTCGGGTCAAAACGATGTCCGTCGTTGGACTCACTTTGTACCGAAATGCGTGCCAAAGTCTATGGTCTCTAAAGTCATCAAAATACATTTCTACGAATTCAGTTTGAGGAGAGGAACTCAACGGTATGTCCAGTTTTGGATTCCGATGAGCCGTGTACAAATTCGCCCGTTTGAGTGGGTCGCAGGCCCGTCAAAAAGGGGTTCCGATTAGACCTTCTCAGAATCGTACCAAACTTGGCACACAGGACCAAAATTTTGATTTGAAACTGTTGGCACAAGTTTCGTCTCGATTTGACGAATGTGAACAAAGTTATGGCCAAGTTTGCAAAGCGTCGATACGGTGGTATCTTGACGGATACGCACTGATTTCGTCGCGCATACGCAACAAAATCGAGCCCAGTCAATTCTCACACGTCGGCAACATCCATACGCGCCTTTCGATGCATATAGTGAGCGACCACGTCGCCCGGTTTGACGGGACGCACGCCGTATCGGTTAATTTTATGATTTTCAAAACTGTTTTTACATGGTCTTTCTCAATTTTTGAATCAACTTTTCTTACTGCCTAAACGATTAGAAATAAAAGTAACAGTAGGGTTTCAATCCTGGTTATATAGTCTATAAAACTCTTCAAATAGATTTTGAAAATCTGCCTTGGATTGGTGTAAAATCGGCTTCCAAATTGGGTCATTGGGATCGAATTTCTATCTCGTATGAGACAGTTTTTGTTTTCTATTTTGGGTCGATTTCTCGAGCATCTCAGTTATTTATTTCTCGAATCTAGTTGCTATGATTCGAAGATGGTCATGTAGGCTCTACGTAGGGTTTAACAGAAGTTAAAACGACTGAGTGTTGAAAGATAAAGGTGGGTGCGAACAGAGGTACCTCGATGTGTTTTAAAACAGGGTTTCCCTGTTTTGCTGTCGGCCTGGGTCGCGGCTGAGCTCCGACGAGCGTCGACAGCGAACAGGATGGTGGGGGCGTGTGCAGCAACTAGGGGGAGGCTCGAGGTCGACGCACGAAGCTCACAGAAGAATTTTTTTTTAGGGTTTTCTAATGAATTCCATCGGGTGGGTGGGTTTATATACGTGGGGTTTAAATTCCAAATTTTTATCGATTTAAACTTGGATTTCGGATGGGTTTGATTTAATCTGGAAGAGAATCGATATAGGATTGCATAGGAGAAGATTCAGAAAGATTTGGTTTTGATTTGAAGGAGATTTGGTTCTCCAAATTTCCCTTTTTTTTCCTTCTCTCCTTACTGAACGTTTCAGCCAAAGGGGGGGGGGGGGGGTCGGCTCAAAGTTGGCACTATTCACATGAACAGTGCCGCGTTATTATTATTATTTTTTCTTTTTCTTTTGTCTTTTTCCTTTTTCTTTTCCTTTTCTTTTTCTTTTCCTTTCCTATTATATACATAAATATCTTTATATATATCTTTATATATATATATATATATATATATATATATATATATATATATATATATATATATATATATATATACATATTTTATAGATATGTATATACTAAATATACATATATATATATATATTTAGATATATACATATATATATATATATATATATATATATATATATATATATATATATATATATATATATATATATATATATATATACATACAAAAAAAAAATATACATACAAAAAAATAAAAAAATAAAATATATACATATATATAGATATGTATATACCTAAATATACACAAATAAATCTACAAAAATCCTAATATTATCTATCCATATATTTAGTCTATTTAAATATAGGTACATATGCATATAAATTCAATTGGCCATAAAATCAAATAATGAAAATATCTAATAATAATTATGATTATTTAATCACAAAATCACTTTAATAATAGTAAAATAATAAAAATTATCCAGTATAGTAAACATATACTACCCCTTTATTCGAGTCCAGAAAATTGTAAAAATATTGACAAACACTTATTTAATAATAAAATACAAATCTTTGTACAATAATAAAATAATTAAAAATACTCATAAATTCCATAAAATCATATTTAATACAATTAAATAAATAAAAAAAATTCCAAAAATTCAGGAGTTTTACACCTATTACCAAGTTTTCTGGATGCGAATGTTTGAATTGGAACTTCTTTGGTAAGCCCTCAAGAGAGTTGGTTTCGGGTGGTGTATCCACAGGAGTGAAGTTTGCTGGTTCATCATCATCGAGAATGATAGCTGTACTATTGTCCTCATCAAAAGTTACGTTAGTAGACTCTTCAACAATCATGGAATGTTTGTTGAACACTTTATATCCCTTACTCTTGGCAGCTTAGCCAAGAAGAATACCTTCGTCAGCTTTTGCAATACTCCAGTCCCAAAATACGTAGGACTAGGAACGTAAACATGCCAGCCGTATAATAAATATACGTAAGCTGTAAAATGCAGTAGAACCATGACTAATCTCATCCACACAAAATAAATGAATAAAAGATATCATATAATGATAATGAATTGTCTTGATACAATATGTTGGGCGGAGATAAATCCACTACCAACAAGTGAGGGAAAAATACATGAGAAATGAAATGATTTTGACAAGCGAAGCGAAGACGATCCAAGCGCAATCATCTTCGAAGAAATGAAGATGGTCACGTCTAGAGCTAGAACACCTGCGAAAGACAATAGCACACACCTGGCGAGATCACCAGGTCCTCAGAGGGACGTAACAAGACACATAATATCATGCCATAAACTGAATAGTAAGAGCTCAACAGAAAATGTACATGAGTAAAGGTCCCTAACCATTCTAGGTGATATGCACTTTGAGGACAACATTCTACGCAGGGGCTGTAGGATCAGCAGAGTAAATAAAGAGTGGCCGTCAAGTAGCGCTGATACGAGACACTATCGGCCCAGGGCAGTAAGTAGCGCTCATCCGAGTCACTATCGGCCCAAAATGTGTGTAAAAATAAATGTAGCCCCTACGCTAATAACTGTCCTCTCCCTCCCCATGATACTATACATGCGTTGTCTCTACGACGCTGTTTGATCCTTAATAACTGCCACGTCTTCTACATAATCTATTGGCAGTTATATCCTAACGCACGGCCTGTACGCACCGATGTACGGTCGATACGCAAGACCGAAGCTATATGCGACTCACAACTCACACACAACCCGTGGCACATCGTGACAAGTCAATGAGACACACTAAATTTGACGGTAGTCTCTTAACTCTAAGCCAATTTCATAAAATATAGTAATTTGTATTTACATATAATTTAGAAAGAAACAACTTGAAACTAAACAAAACATGCTTGATATTGAGCAAGAAATTTAAACAGTAAATGCAAGGTGTCTTGCCTGGTGTGGTGCGGTGATTTGGCCTGTTCCATTTTGTCCAATAGCCATGTTTGATGTGAGGAAGTCCGAAGAAAATAAGTATGTGATTAGTCATGGTCAGAATGTCACGCCCCAGAACCATAATACTGGAGAGCGGGGGCAGACATAGCCAGCTACGTATAACGAAATGGAATCCACACCGCTATACGGTCACGGCTGTCTAGATATGTGAGGGTTTCACTACAATCCATCAGTCTCTTAAGGTCATAAAATAGCCTATTGTCTCAATCACAAGTAAGCAGATAAACGTTACAAGATGTAAGATCACCAAATATACAATAGTAAGGCGTCCCAAAACATTACATATTCAGCTGATCATGAAGCTAGTCGTTACAAAATGTGAGGACTAGCAAGAGTTTTAGTCATACATGATCAACCCTAGGTTGCCAATCATGTTACAGCCCGTAGGCAGACAGTAAGTAAAATGTACACGAGCTAACACTTGCTCGACGGCTAAACGCCTCAAAAGAATAATTTTACAATAGAGTGGAAGAGCAAAAATAAACCCACTCGTTGCCCTGGTTACGCCTGGTGTTCACCATCGGGCTGGAAAACCGGTAGATCCTCTGGAGCTGCTCTGGTATCTGGCCATACAAAACCAGCTGGGTCAGACCCCAGAAAGAGCAAGTGCCACAAAGGAAGCTTCACTTAAGAACTAAAACCAGCAATCAGCACAAGAGTATAATTACATAATAAAAGACAATAATTTTAAGAAAAGCATGACAGGATGATATACGATGAGATAACTATGGGACTATTCAGATAACTAGGTTACAACCCGTAAACCAAACAAGGACCGGGGTTGTAACCCTTCGTCTGAGCAGAACTTAGAATTCTCACCATTTATCGACAAGATAAAAGAAGGATTCAGGACATGTAACAATCTTGATATTGAATTAAAGTAAAGCACGAGTAATCATGTCATGTCATAACCTTATACAGGATCGGGACGAGACAAAGCTGGACTAGACTCCATCCAATCAATCACGGCCAAGCTAAGAGTACGGCTTGATAGTTAACTAACTAGGATTATCACAGGCCTAATTACTAGCAAGATGCAGTAAGATTATTCTACAGCCACAAGCCCTGCAGACCATCCAGGCTATCCGGACGCAATTAGGGATTGAATTCAAGTGGGTACATCGTCCAGGAAACGTATGTACCCTTAGGTGACTTAGAGGGTGCAACACATAATAGTGTGCTGGAAATGTGCCCTACTCGACGGCAGGCTACAGATCCCAAGTGGGGCGCCCAGATAACGGATTGCCTGTAGCTGGGAAATCTCTTCATGACTACTGGATTTATTCTAATTGTTAGCCTTAGTCCATTTCAGTAGGTACTCCTGACCGTGGTACTCAGGAGTCCCTGTCCTAGACATGATGCAAGACAGGACTGGTTTATTTATACAAGCACAATCGCCCACGGTGTCCAGATTATTATACAGGTCATGTCATGTCAAGTAGCCGTCGCAACAGCTATTCGAGATAATCATGTCAGGTTATCATGCCAAGTGTACTTGTCAGGAGTGCGCCACGACGGGCCACTATCAGGTCATGTCAGGTTACTCATGTCAGGAGTGTACCACTACGGGTCACTATCGTGTCAGGCTCAGTTATCCTTTCCAACCATATTACATAAATTCATGATTGTCAAGTTCAGGACAAAAGGCGTAAGGATATAAAATAGACGTTAAATATCTAATAAAATTTCAATATACAGGGCTATAGAAGAGCCAAACTTAAGGAAAGTAAAACCAAACTGACACGCTGACATAAGACCAAGTCAGCCAAGGCCATATGCTCAGTGCAAAAGTCATACGCTCAGGTCATACGCTCAGGTCAAGCTACGCTCAGGTCTGGCTACGCTCAGGTCAGGGTATGCAAGTCATACGCTTCCAAAAGGCAGCGTATGGGGTCCATACGACTCCTTGTCAAGCAAGCGAGCGTATGCGAGTCATACGCTCCCAAAAGGCAGCGTATGGGGTCCATACGACTCCTTGTCAAGCAAGCGAGCGTATGCGAGTCATACGCTCCCAAAAGGCAGCGTATGGGGTCCATACGACTCCTTGTCAAGCAAGCGAGCGTATGCGAGTCATACGCTCCCAAAAGGCAGCGTACGGGGACTGCGCTGTGCTAAAGAGCGCGCGCAACTCAGTGGCACAAGCTAAAAAGCTCGTACACTACTCACTGTCTTCTCCAAACAGCAAGAACTCCATAGGTTGAACCCAAAGCTTCAAAAGTCCATAACTTGGTCAAAATAAGTCCAAATCCAACTTTGCAAAGTTCTATCTTGGGTGAAATTCAATTCTCTCCAACATAAGAACATCAAAACCCATAAAAATACAACTTAAATAGATCAAAACCATGCAAAACCGAAAATAGAAGAAACTTAGATCTAGAACAATGGAGACTCCAAATCACAAAAATGTCAAGTTCTAATGTTGATCACCATAGCCTAATCTAGCTAATAGACAAATAAAAAGTGGTTTTCAAGTGGTGGCAAGGTGCACTTGCCTAGACCTCTCTCTCTCTCTCCCTTTCCTTGGTAGGTAAGGAAGTAATGGGGAAGAAGAAGATGAGTAATGAAGAGAGAGAAGGAAGAAATGGCAATAAATATCAAAGGTGGTGGTAGGTAGGGGGTTTATCCATGGTTCATGATGAACCAAAATAATCTCAACCGAACCAAGCCAACCCGGGCCAAGAATAAACCAAGCCAAGCCATGAAGAAAACTAAACAAGGAATCATGCAATACAAAAATAAATACGTACACGTATTCCAGAAATACGTAATACGAACCACAGGCATTACACAGAAGTCATAAATTCTAAGAGAAAGATTTAATTTATGTAAAAGATAATTCTCAATTTAAATATATATATACTCATTTAGAAAAACAATCATAACTATCTAGGAAAAATATATTTTGTATTTGTTTTAAAATCAATATTTTATTGAGAAAATATTTTACCTAATATCTGAAACTTCAAGAAAATCATTTGAGGATTAAACTCTAAAAATTTTTCAAACTATAAATTTAGAAAATATTTATAACTTATTTATAATAATGGAAACTATATTTTTATGGATCAAATTATTTGTAGGTAAATATTTCGAAAAATTATTTTAGATAAATACTTGAGATTTCTAATAAAAATTAGTTTAGGTCAAAACTATAATTTAATTTGGAAATAATAGTAAAATATTTACGTTCTGAATCAGTTTTTAAATTACATACAGGGTCAAGCACCACTATACTTTTGTTACCAAAATTTAGAATTTATTATATATTTATTTGTTTAATACAACACAATATTAAAGATAATAATAATGATATTTAGAATTGTATGATAACTAAATCAGTATAATAATAATAATAATAATAATAATAATAATAATAATAATAATAATAATAATAATAATAATAATAATAATAATAATAATACAAAATGATAATAATAGTAATGATAATAATAATAATGCTAATAAAAACCTTACTCTACTGTCCCTTTTTCCAATTTACACAGTAGAGTGAGTTAGAGATGGGAAAAGAGGGGAAGAAGCGGGAGGGAAGAGGAAACTCACCGGTGAGGAAGTCGGCGGCGCGATGGGGTTTTCCGGCCCGGCTCTGCGAGGCGGCGGCGATGGCGCAGCTGCTCCGGACGAAGGCCGTGCTGGAGAAGTCGACGGCTCGGGGGCTCGCGTGCGGCGGCAGAGACGCGGTGGAGGCAGTCGCCGGCTGGAGAGAGGCGGAGAGAGCTCGCCTCCGGCGTGCGGTCGCCAGATGACGACGTGGGCTGGTCTGTGCGGCGCTGTACGCGCACAGATCTGCACCGTAGTCTGGCGTGGTTGGGCGAGGCACGAAGAAACGATGGCGCGTCGGTCAGCACGATCACCTGCGGAGGATGGCGGCGGCACGTCGGGCGCGGGGGTCCCGTCGTGGGGTTTCGCGACGGAGGGGATATGGCGGGGTTCCTGGGTGGCCGTTGGCAGAGATCGCTGCGACGGTGGTCGGGAAGTCATGGCCGCGGCGCAAGGAGGCAGCGGCCAAGGACGGGGGCGGCGCCGAGGAAGGTGAGTAGGTTTTCGAGATTTACTTGATCTTCTTCTTCTTCTTCCTTTTTCTCTTGTCGTTGATGACGGTGTTTGGGTTTGGGGGCGCCCGCTGGCCGGAGATGGCTCTAGCGGGGCAGTGGTCAGGCGACAGTGGATTGGTCACGATTGGGGAAGATGGTTGTAATGGTGGTGGCGTTGTTGGCACGGGTGGTGCCGACAAGTTAGGTGGAGAGGTGGTCGGAGATTACTTTGCGGTGGTGGAGACGGGGTTTGTCGGGGAGGTGCGTGCTGTGGTGGTCGGTGTTGACGGGAGTTGGAGAAGGCAGTGGTGGCGATGGTGGCTGTCGGGATTGGACGAGATTGACGGGGGTACTGCGGCAATGACGGAGTGGTATTGATTTGTCGGGGTTGTGTCCGACACAAAAATGTATATGTAAAAATGGAATAAGATCGGCACGGACACAATGCACGTGTTTTGGCTAGGATGGAGAAATCGGGTTGTGGAATAAGAGCTTCTCCTTATATAGGAGATGGAAGCTCCCAATTTGATAAGGATTTGGGATGATTTAAATCCCCAATTAGATAATTACTTCATCTAATTTAACCCAATCAATTCAATCAAAATTAAATCTAAATGTAGTTTAAAACCAATTTAATCCAATATAGATAATTTAAATGATAATCCAAATCAACATTTAAATAACTCAAATTACCTTTCTAAAATTTTAATTAATAATTAATTTTGAAAAATAAATATTTATATATACCCTTTTTCATGAATTAAGATATCTAATAAATATTTTTTGAGGGTTCAAAATATGCACATGAACTAAATTTCGTGTACTTGCATAAATCATTTAAATATAGTTACAACATAGTTTATTATCTATATTTGAACAACCATTAAAATAGTCTTTATATAAAGGGATAAAATAGCATTTTGGAAATTCTAATACTTGTTGTGCAACTTTAAGCAAATAAGAAATATATTTAAAATAATAAAATATCTATCATATATTACTTTATACCTTTATTAAATATATTTTTCCAAAAATATGTATCTCATACATATTCGCACTCGACGAGCAATACGAACACACAACCTTGCGCACGACGTACAAAAATTAAATGCCAAATTTTAAATAAATATAAAAAATAAAAAATTATTAGGAGAAATTTTAGGGGGTTTACATCCTACCAAACCTAAAAGAATTTCGTCCTCGAAATTTAGGAGTAGGTAGGGTTGAGGGCACGATTACGAGAATGATTCACTCGTAACTTGAGTGGTGATAATTAATGTCGGATCGAGAAAAGGACTAGGAGTTTAAGACGAAGATATAGTCACATTGAGTGACAATGGTCATAAGTGATAGGTCGGCTAGAGGGAATTCTAGTGTAAGTGCCTTCGTCCTTCCAAAATAGGTGAAGGCGAAAGCAATAAAGAGTTCAAAGACAATATTACGAATACGTGGTTCAAAGACGACCGAATAATTTTAAAAGAATTTTTCAAGGCAGCCGTGGATGGGATTCTAGAGGCCAAGTTTTAGTTATATCCCATCCACGTAGAACAATAGGTAAAAGCGAACCAAAGTGCACTTGGTTGATCAGACCATCATGCACCGGTTCTGATTAGACAATATGTTAGTGAGCGCGCTTAATAGCATAAGTCATGAACAAGCTCGATAAATCAATGAGCTTGCAAAACTAGATTATAGTAGCAGTATTAGTCAAGATGGTAAAATCATAGGCACGAGAGTTTATCGATAAGAAGTTTAAGCAACGATTCGAAAACGGAATCCAGCAAGCAATTTGAACAACAATAATCTAGATAAAAATTGGTATAGTTTAGGAGATATCTCATGGCATCCCAATAAATGTCTAAATAAAAATGACTATCATTTATCCAAGACGTGCAAACTCACAAAATGTAACAATCTTCCAATCTCCAAAATTTACTAGCTCGATATTCTTGATTCAAAATTTTCTCGGCATATCTCGAATCGTCTTATCAATAATACTTTATACAGTCTCTTCAAATTTCATAATCCACAAAGATTTAAATTTTTCCATAAATCTCTTTTTTTTCCCTCAAATTGGAGTTTCTCCTCAAATCTTAACTCACCAAAAATTTAGGTTCCTCACAACATATTCTCAATTCATAACTCTCGTAACCTTGATTATAATCCCTTTTTTTTTTTTTCCTTTTTTTCCATAATTTCTTTAATTTCTTGAAATCTATTTTTTTTCTTTTCTTCCCTTCAATTTGATAGTTAACCTCCAAAATTTTCTCACGTAATTTGGAATCCTATCTATATTCATATATCAAATCTAATATCTCAAAGATAGAAATTCATTAAGTTCCAAAAGTTTTAATTTAATGATTCTCGAAATTTACTTCTCCAACACATATATATAGATATAAGTATCTTCCTTAAATCAAAATTTGTCTTTTATAACCTTCTTGAACTTTTAATTTACCTTTAATCAATTTCATCGAGACAAAACCATTCCTTCTATTAAGAATTTCATACTCATTTATTAATGTAAAAATTTTCATCTTCAATCATCTGTTAAATTCCGAAATAATTTGCCAATCGCCAGTATACTTACTTTTGATCATATCACTTTGTAAAAACATACACCTTTCCCAATCCCACCTAATAGCACTTATCACCTATTTCAACTTATGCCTCAAAATTCTATTATTCCTTTTATTTATTTATACCACTAATCTCCTTTATGGAGTTTCTAATCCAATCTCTTTCTATCCAAAGGAAGTCATGATCCATTTTCATCTTAAAACGAGGAAATCATAAATTGAACAAAGTTGCATGAACCACGGTAGAATTAAGGTGAAATATGAGTGAAGCAATTTAGTCGGAAATGAGGAAAGTAAAAGTTGCTAATGTTACATGGGGAGTAAAGATGGTATGGGTCTAAGTAAATCAAGATAAGGCACGAAAATAAAAGGCACGGGTAGCAATCAACATAAAGCACAAGCTGAGCATTTAAGGAATTGGGTGGACCATAATCATTTATTGGGTTGAAGGAATTGAGTCGAGATCCATGGTCGATAATTATATCGGTATCATGGTAAGGGTTACAGTTTAGTCTTTTTGGCCCAAAAGTCATATCATGAAAGTGGAGTACAAGAAGACGTGTTTTAGTGACACGTGATATACATACATGAAGGTGGGCTCGTCTAGGTTTTACATATAGAATTTGTTCGAGGGAAAAATCTTGTGTTGTGCTCCAAATATCCAAGTCACGGTAAAGGACACAAAAAAATTAAAATAGAAAGTGTGAGTTCATAAGATAATAATTAACGTACAAAATAAATGACCAAGTTAAAGCACGAAATAAGATAATTTAGGAAACCTCATAGATTAAGGTAATGTAAGTTAGGGTGACAGTTTCTAGAGAGAAGATAGTCTCTTAGATAAGGGTATGGCCAAGAAAATAATTCTATTTATTTCTAAGTGTCAACGATTAGACTATCACGAATAAAGGTCTAGATTTGAGGAAAAGTCGAGTATGTCAAGATTGAGATATCTTCACATATATAGTTTGGCAGATGATTTAACTACACTCGAGTATGTACAACTATCATGGCAATTAATGAGGAATACTTGTATCCCATTAGGGTGACTTCTTGCTTCTTGGTCCTCTACCAATATATGATCTAATTTTAAATTTCAAGTTCCTTAAAAGTTTCGAAATAAAATCTCAAGATACTCCATCAAATATTTAATCATAACTTAAAAGTTTAATTTTCTTAAATAAATTCCAAATAACCTTCATCATATCTAATGCAACACAACTAAACTTTCATAATAAGCCATCACTTTTAAAATTTTCAATTCTCAAATGTATCTCGAGATAAACTCTTAGCCTATTTCATTAATCGCAAATCACGTGACTCAAATTAAATCTTTTTTTACCCAAAATTTAAATATCCATAATCAAGACTTTAACCTCGAAAAATAACTTTATAAATCATTGATCATATGACACCATTTGAAATTTAATTTAATTTTTTTTACTAAGCTTCCATATTCTTTAGTCATCTACAAAACCATAAGTTATAATTTAAGACTCTTTAATAAATCTCGAGATAACTTTAGCATATTACACTCCAAACTTAAACTTAACCGTAAATCATGCGTCACAATTTAAAACTTTAAGATATTTCTCAAATCGATTTCATCCTCCAATAAATCATAAATATTTCTCAATTTCAAAAATCATAATTCCAAAATTTGTTTTCTCGATCTAGCTATCCTCTTGTGTATACCACCTTGTAATATCAAAATAACTTATCCTTTGATGGCGGTAATATACTGCTACCCAACTTGGAATTAACTAATCCTTAAGTTCATATTTCTAGGAAAATAAATGCCTTTATAACTCAAATAAAATTCCAATGCATATTAATTGTCAATGTAACCTTCTAGCCACGTGTTTAACCTATGAGCATATACTAGTGTAGTCATCTTACTAAGCACGTAACTATGAATTTACGGTAGAAGGAGTCAAGCAAGATGTAGATCAGTAAAGTTGAACAAGTGATTCGAAAAATTTAGTCAAGGAAGAGGGTCAAGCAGGTGGATGAGATCCTAGACTCTAGTCCTATATTGCAGGTCCGTTCGGTGCGATCATGTAACCGAAACGGCAAACTAGACCTGCATGGGCTACCACAAAAATATGTAACGTCCCAGTCCCAAAATACGTAGGACTAGGAACGTAGACATGCCAGCCGTATAATAAATATACGTAAGCTGTAAAATACAGTAGAACCATGACTAATCTCATCCACACAAAATAAATGAATAAAAGATATCATATAATGATAACGAATTGTCTTGATGCAATATGTTGGGCGGAGAAAAATTTACTACCAACAAGTGAGAGAAAAATATATGAGAAATAAAATGATTTTGATGAGCGAAGCGAAGACGATCCAAGCGCAATCATCTTCGAAGAAATGAAGATGGTCACGGCTAGAGCTAGAGCACCTGCGAAAGACAAGAGCACACACCTGACGAGATCACCAGGTCCTCAGAGGGACGTAACAAGACACATAATATCATGCCATAAAGTGAATAGTAAGAGCTCAACAGAAAATATACATGAGTAAAGGTTCCTAACCATTCTAGGTGATATGCACTTTGAGGACAAGGTTCTACGCAGGGGCTGTAGGATCAGCAGAGTAAATAAAGAGTGACCGTTAAGTAGCGCTTGTACGAGACACTATCGGCCTGGGGCAGTAAGTAGCGCTCATCCGAGTCACTATCGGCCCAAAATGTGTGTAAAAAAAAATGTAGCCCCTACGCTAATAACTGTCCTCTCCCTTCCCATGATACTATACAAGCGTCGTCTCCACGATGCTGTTTGATCCTTAATAACTGCCAAGTCTTCTACATAATCTATTGGCAGTTATATCCTAACGCACAGCCTGTACGCACCGATGTACGGTCGATATGCAAGACCGAAGCTATATACGACTCACAACTCACATACAACCCGTAGCACATCGTGACAAGTCAATGAGACACACTAAATTTGACGGTAGTCTCTTAACTCTAAGACAATTTCATAAAATATAGTAATTTACATTTACATATAATTTAGAAAGAAACAACTTGAAACTAAACAAACACATGCATGATATTGAGCAAGAAATTTAAACAATAAAGGCAAGGTGTCTTGCTGGTGTGACGTCTGGTGTGGTGCGGTGATCTGGCATGTTCCGTTTTGTCCAATAGCCATGTTTGATGTGAGGAAGTCCAAAAAAAATAAGTATGTGATTAGTCATGGTCAGAAGTCATATATTCTAAGAGGAAGATTTGATTTATGTAAAAGATAATTCTCAATTTAAAATATATATATACTCATTTAAAAAAATAGTCATAACTATCTAGGAAAAATATATTTTGTATTTGTTTTAAAATCAATATTTTATTAAGAAAATATTTTACCTAATATCTAAAACTTCAAAAAAATTATTTGAGGCTTAAATTCTAAAAATTCTTCAAACTGTAAATTTAGAAAATATTTATAACTTATTTATAATAATGGAAACTATACTTTTATGGATCAAATTATTTGTAGGTAAATATTTCAAAAAATTATTTTAGATAAATACTTGAGATTTCTAATAAAAATTAGTTTAGGTCAAAACTATAATTTAATTTGGAAATAATAGTAAAATATTTACGTTCTGAATCAGTTTTGAAATTACATACAGGGTCAAGCACCACTATACTTTTGTTACCATAATTTAGAATTTATTATATATTTATTTGTTTAATGCAACACAATATTAAAGATAATAATAATAATATTTAGAATTGTATGATAACTAAATCAGTATAATAATAATAATAATACAAAAATAATAATAATAATAATGATAATAATAATAATGATAATAAAAACCTTACTCTACTGTCCCTTTTTCCAATTTACACAGTAGAGTGAGTTAGAGATGGGAAAATAGGGGAAGAAGCGGGAGGGAAGAGGAAACTCACCGGTGAGGAAGTCGGCAGCGCGATGGGGTTTTCCGGCCCGGCTTTGAGAGACGGCAGCGGTGGCGCAGCTGCTCCAGACGAAGGCTGCGCTGGAGAATTCGGCGGTTCTGGGGATCGTGTACGGCGGCAGAGACGCGACGAAGGCGGTCGCCGGCTGGAGAGAGGCAGAGAGCTCGCCTTCAGCGTGCGGTCGCCAGACGACAACGTAGGCTGTTCTGTGCGGCGTTGTACGCGTACGGATCTGCACCGCGGGCTGGCATGGTTGGGCGAGGCACGGAGAAACGGTGGCGCGCCGGTCAGCATGACCACCTGCGGAGGATGGGGGCGGCGCTTCGGACGCGGGGGTCCCGTCGTGGGGTTTCGCGAGGGAGGGGATATGGCGGGGTTCTTGGGTGGCCGTTGGCGGAGATCGCTGCGGCGGTGGTCGGGAAGTCATGGCCGCGGCGCAAGGAGGCAGCGGCCAAGGATGGGGGCGGCACCGAGGAAGGTGAGTAGGTTTTCGGGATTTACTTGATCTTCTTCTTTTTCCTTTTTCTCTTGTCGTTGATGACGGTGTTTGGATTTGGGGGCGCCCGCTGGTCGGAGATGGCTCTAGCGTGGCAGTAGTCAGGCGACAGTGGATTGGTCGGGATTGGGGAAGATGGTGGTAATGGTGGTGGCATTGTTGGCACGGGTGGTGTCGACAGGTTAGGGGGAGGGGTGGTCGGAGATTACTTTGCGGTGGTGGAGACGGGGTTTTGTCGGGGAGGTGCGTGCTGTGGTGGTCGGTGTTGACGGGAGTTAGAGAAGGCAGTGGTGGCTGTCGGGATTGGACGAGATGGACGGAGGTACTGCGGCAATGGCGGAGTGGTATTGATTTGTCGGGGTTGTGTCCAATGTATATGTAAAAATGGAATAAGATCGGCACGGACACAATGCACGTGTTTTGGCTGGGATGGAGAAATCGGATTGTGGAATAAGCGCCTCTCCTTATATAGGAGATGGAAGCTCCCAATTAGATAAAGATTTGGGATGATTTAAATCCCCAATTAGATAATTACTTCATCTAATTTAACCAATCAATTCAATCAAAATCAAATCTAAATGTAGTTTAAAACCAATTTAATCCAATATAGATAATTTAAATGATAATCCAAATCAACATTTAAATAACTCAAATTACCTTTCTAAAATTTTAATTAATAATTAATTTTGAAAAATAAATATTTATATATACCCTTTTTCATGAATTAAGATATCTAATAAATATTTTTGGAGGGTTCAAAATATGCGCACATGAACTAAATTTCGTGTACTTGCATAAATCATTTAAATATAGTTACAACATATTTATTATCTATATTTGAACAACCATTAAAATAGTCTTTATATAAAGGGATAAAATAGTATTTTGGAAATTCTAATACATGTTATGCAACTTTAAGCAAATAAGAAATATATTTAAAATAATAAAATATCTATCATATATTACTTTATACCTATACTAAATATATTTGTCCAAAAATATGTATCTTGCACATATTCGCACTCGACGAGCAATACGAACACACAACCTTGCGCGCGACGTACAAAAATCAAATGCCAAAATTTAAATAAATATAAAAAATAAAAAAATATATTAGGGGGTTTGCAACTTTGGCATCAAAATGATCATGGGGATCTAGCTTTATAAGTTAGCTAGCCCAGAGAGTCATAGGTACATAATCGTATTCAGCTGCAGTCTGATTTAACTACAATTATGCAAAAGACAAAATATCCAAATTAACCGGCTAAACAGGTGCCGGTGGCTAAACGCCAGAACATAAGTGATAAAAACTAGAGTGGTGGAGAAGAAACCCACTCAAGTCCCCCGCCAGCCATGCTTCTAGTATGCACCATTGACGTCAGGTAGGAAGGTCGGATCCTCAGGCTCTGCTACGTGATCTGGCCAAACAAAACCAGCGGAATCAGCCCCGAATAGCAAGTACCACAAGGGAGCACAAAAGAGTGAGATAAAACCCAAGCATAAAATAATAATACTAGTAATAATAAAAGCTTCCGGTCGTAACCTCGGTCCATAACCTGTCACAGCATGATAGCCCAACCCAACAACCAAACAAGGACATGGGTTGGACCACGCACCATGATAGTCCATGTCCCTCGGCTACTAACGGAAGTTACAAGGCACATTCAAGTCATTTTCAAGCGGCCATTCATTCCTGCGGCTCTTTATATTTGGCGGAGTTATCCCCGTGATACTTATTAAAGGGATCCTCAGATCGTGTCAACCCAGCAAGGCTAGCCAAACCATTAAACACATAGCACATTAATTATGCACCGGTCCCCCATAGGGCTACCGTACTAAAACATATAACACATAGCTCGTAGAAGTCGAATATAGCCATCCGCTATAGGTTAATAAAACCATATCTGTGGCGGCCAGCCCGACACGTCAGGACTGGACCTGGGGTGGCTAGTATGGCATGTCACGACCCGTTACCCAAATTATTGGGCCGGGCCGATTCATGTCCAGCCTACGCTTTAGATAAAACGTAGTAAGCTGTTCTAAAGACAACAAGATAAAACTAAATGTGCTAACAGTTCTATAAGTGAATAAAAGTCATAAATGCTCCAAACACAAAAGTCGTCTCATATAGTAATAAGTCCAAGTACAAGTCTGAAATGTAAAACTGGATACATGTCCAGTTACAAAATACGTAGTCTAATACATGACTACACTAAATATCCCAAGCAACTACGCAAACTAGACGAGTTTCCCCGCAAGTACATCCTCGTAAAGCAAAGCCGGGTCCTCGGCAGTATCTCTAAAATATGAGTCGCAGAGTAACTCCTCCTCAGTAAGAATACCTACAACGTTATCCTGTCAGGACGGGAGCAAGTAATGATTCTAACAAACTAGCATATGAAACATGGAAATAAACATAAGAGGAATAACTGGAAACATGGCATCACATAATCTATCATGGCAAGGACACATATGTCATAGAGACAGATGTATATGTAATATTTAAAACTGTAGCAGGTACGTGATCGTTAATAGGTGTACAATGTGCAGGGACACATAATGAAATGTACTTCCGTACAAGTGATAAGGCGATAGATGTACATACGTACAAATCCGCTTTGAGATAAAGCCTACGACAAGGTATACATATAAAATTGTCAACCTTGCTCGGTACATACGTACGGAGAAGGGGGCATGATCACGTACTCAACTATCAGTTTCTCCATACCCAGATTTTATTCATGTGAGAGATATAAAACTGTTCTAAATATGGTAATGACTGAAAGTAATACAACATGTGAAGGTTTAACTTGCTACCCCAAGGATCAGCATTTAACATAGTTGGATTTGCAGTTCATTGATGTAACAGTATGTAAAGTTTGTAGAAAGTACTTACCTCTAGCAAAGCTAAGCAAAGCAAGCTGCGATAAAAATGCTATAGATGTCTGGTAACTCGTCACTGTAGAAACAAATACATAAACTTAGTTTTTACACTAAGCTAAAATACTAAGACACTAATTGGTGCAACACGACTTGTGACTGGGCACCTAGCCAAAATGATAATTTTAGCATAGGAGACCAATATGGGGTGACACACTGATATAACTAACTTTCTAGGGTCTTTACACTAGTGAGGGGTGAGGTTCAACACGGCTATAACTCAAAATAACACAAAAAGTTGCAAGTCGTAATTATTCAATAAATAAATCAAATGAACATTGTGTTCCAACAATTTTTGAGATAGACAAAAAGCTCAATTTTACATAAAATAAAGTACCAAAATGATGCTTGTTAATTATAGAAATTTATTATAATTTTTCTGGAATTTATTAACCAGTACAAGTATTTTATAAAAATCAGTTTTCCTAAGTACACAGAAAATGAGTTCTGGTTTCATATGCCAAAACTATGGCAAAACTGTAAATTAAATACTGTAAAAATTATTGTAAATTAGCTAAATTAACATAGTAGCTAAATACTATTTTTCCAGAATTTTAACAGCAATTAAAGTATTTTTAGAAATTCAAAATCAACATTGTACACAATTGAAATTAAATAATTAATTATCTGCGTATTTTGTCCATGTACATAATTTGAACCAGAGTTCAAATACAGGACCCAAGGCCATGAATCAAGTCCAATATGACTTGTACTGGTCTTGAATGTGTGAAAACATATTTGAGCCCAAAAACCCATGCTAGGCTTGGACACCAAATGGTTGCAGTAATTAAAATACACCAAAAATACAAAGTGGTAAAAGTACAAAATAAATATTAATATTTTAATAAGGTAAAATTATACATAGTAGTAATATAAATATGACAAGTATATTTACATATATTAAAGTATAATATGTGTGCAATATTATGTAAAGTACATAGGCTAAACAGTTATTTAAATATAAAATATATATATATATATATACATTATATAAATAAGAATACTAAATATAATATATATATATACACAAATATAAATACTGTATATATATACTTATATAACAGTATATAATAATACATAAATACATATATACATATATACATATATATACATATATATATATATATATAAATATAATAAAACAAAACAAAAGAAAAAGAAAAAGGAAAAAGAAATGAAACAGAGCGCAGGGGGGTTTCGAACTAGGCCCTCTGGGTCGGGTTCCTGAGTTGGGTCGGACTGGCCAGGGGGTCAGTGTTTTCCATAAATAAATTCACTTTATTTATTTTGTATCTGAGAAAATTACAACTGTAGGAATCCGATCTAGAAGACGATCGCTTTATCCTTTGGACTATGCGAAGAAGAAAAGCTCTCAAAATTTTGACAGTAGATATCAATGTATCTGTACTATAAATAAAAAAAAGAACTCTATTTATAGAGTCAAAACAGTAACTGAAAAGATAACTACCTCACCACTAGTGCATTTGAAAAGTCATGCAGACTCTAAATACACGCAGGGTTAGTGAGTAGTTACTGGACGTGGCCCGTAACTGTTGGACACATGCATTAGTGCATGGGTCGTGTGCAAGTTACTGGGCACACGAGAGAGAGATCGATGGCATGGCTGCCACGTACTCCAGTTGAAATGAAATCCACGCTGTCTTGCTGAAGGCAAAAAATCCACGCAGTTTCGTTGACGCAGACTCGTTGAAGGCGAAATCCACGCAAGCTTTGAAGAAGAATACTTCAGAATTCACGCAGGCTTTGAGAAGAATAACTCAGAAGTCACGCAAATGTTTTGAGGAAGGAGAAGGTTCAGAATCCACGCAAACCGCCAGCTGTCTTGATTTGGCACGCTTCGTCTGACACAAAATCTCTGACATTGATTATATTGTCAGCCGCATTAAATGAAGATAAGACCCAAAGTTACGCCAACTTGGTGAAGAGTGAGTCTTGCTAAGGAAGATTTCGAAAATCACGCAAAAGACGGCGATGATCTCTCGAATTCTGTGCATACGTGGCATACGAGGAAACGTTTCTCGACTGCTGTGTTGTCAGTCATTATGATTCTGACGTATGGCTGAGCTGTCTCTGCGTGACTTCTAAAGGAGATGTCCAGGCAGAACTTAGCGTATCTTTTGTGCTGCTTCTTGGATCACTCTGCGTGACTTGTTCTGATCAACTCAGCGTGACTTTCATTTTTGAGGCCTACAAAACCCCCTTCAAAGTTTTCGAAAAATGATAAAATATTTTCGAAATACTTTGAAATAGAGATGATGAAATGAGTTAAAGTCACGCTGAGATGACTTTAAAGAGATATTTATCCCTAAATGATTGGACTGTTGGGATTCTGTGCAGTTAGGATCCCGTATCAAGCTCCTAAATCGAGACGAATCATGATGGGCCGTTTAGAATGAGCCTATAAATAAGCCATAGATTACTTCTTTCCTTCTTTACTTGCGTTTGAAAGAAAGAACCCACAGAAGAGAACTTCATCTTCGCCGACGAACTCCTTCTTCCCCGACTTCTTCTCCTCCTTTCTCAGCCGAAATGGCTCCCAAGAAAGCTGATGCTCAGGCCAAGGGGAAAGCCCCTGCAACTTCTTCGCGTGCCACTACTGATAGACTTCCTCGACAGGAAGTTCCGCAAGCTCCTATGCGTCGTAAGTGATGGAAGAACATGAACTGTTGAAGACGAGTTTGATGAAGATGAACTCCACATAGAACTTTTTAGGATCTTAAAATAATAAACTTCAGAAATATATCCCCCCTTCTTAGGGCAAAGGATATTAATAAAGTATGCCTCCCTTTTTAGGGTCGGCCATACTTCACATCTTCGTGTTTACGAAGCTCTGTGTTCCACGCAAAAGGAGCATGACTCTCATGATTCTGCGTGACTTTTCACGTTGGCAGAAATGTCCATGTTGAAATAGTCACACAGCTTTCAGGATGACGCTGCATGATTTTTCACATGTTGACAGAGATATCAATGTTGATTTATTCACGCAGACTTCTGAGAGTCATCTTCTGGATAGATTAGTCTTCATCCTAATCTGTCTGGACTTTGCGTGAATAACTCACTCAGTATGTCATGGTAGTATATCCATATAGAGTCTATATCTGACTTTGTCTTTTGCCATTTCTTGTAGTGAACATCCGAAGCGAAGAAGCAGATTTTGAAGGGTGTTTGAGTATCTCATTTAAGCATGATTTATCTCATGTAACATTCCCTCAATTTGATCTTCCTGAAGCAAGACTATCATTGTTGGCCAATCAAGACCACACAACCTTACTCTGCTTGATGAATGGACAACCTTTTCAGAGTCTGGATCTGGTATCCTACAAGAAACCAGCATTCTTATTCGGAGATGCTATAGCACAAAAATCTCAGCCGAAGGGCATCAGGGAGAAGGTGTGTTTCTGCTTTGAGGGGGATGTGAAACAACCCATGTACTGGCCAAAGGTTTCCCGGAGTTTATCAATCATGAGACTTATGCATGCCAGCTATCCGAGAAAGATGTCTTGGTATTTGACAGAATATCAGCAGGCGAAGGCAAGCCGTATTATTTACAGGAAGGAGGGATTTTTTAGTGCCCCGGAGGATCATGTATCAGTATTTCGGGGTTTGAAGCCTGGATGCATACCACCTGAAGACTCAGCCATATTAATGCCATTCAGGATGCCCATTTTCATAAATGAATTCATGTCTAACAAGAATGCATTCTATCCCACCGACTCGACACCGAGGATGAACGGCCTAATAAATCAGGAGAATGTGAGATGGAAGACTTTGGTCAATTGGGCTTTGGAGAATTTCGCGACTGAGCTGAAGAAGATAAATCTCTATGATGCCGTCGTCAATTCATCCTACGGCTTCAAGCCCAACCCTTTCCTATTCTTAGCTTTGGTTGAGAGATATAATCACAGGACGGGGACCTTTATGACTCCGAAAGGAGAGATGGGCTTCGCCCTTCATGAGATGGAATACATCTCACACCTGCCTTCAGGCTCGCTGCCGTATGAGGAATATGTTCCTACAACAGAGGAACTGAACTTTCTGTCGGAGAAGAACCCAGAGATGGTCCATCTATTTGAAGAGATGATGTGCCATTTTGGCACATGCACTCTATATTACAAGGGTTCCAAGGATGAAGCTGGCAACCATATTCAGAAGTGGATGTCCTACCTTTTCATGAACCGTGAAAAGGATGAAAAAAAAATAAATGAGAAGAGGTGGTATCAGATCAGCAACTTCAAACCTCTTTCTGAAAGTGAAATCACTCATTTGCTGGAGAAATATGATTGCAAAGATTTTACTATTACTGAAGACTGGTACGAGTTCAAAGCTGGAACCACTTTCAGCTCTTATGTTAGACAGAGCGGAAAGAGCCTGTCAAGGAACGGTCATCTGGCCGGATTCCTATCCCTGTGGTTAAGAAGATTCATCATTCCTGGCTCCAGCTCTTTGGACAGGATACACAGAGGTATTATCTTTGCAGCAGTGCGCCTTGTGTATGGTTACAAGCTGGATTTGTTATCGGCGATGACCTGTAGGCTAAATGCAGGTCTCCGGAATTTTGTCACTAATATGTTGTCTGCTCAGAGGATGATGACTGAAGAATTCCCAAGAATAGAGATGCCCTTCACGTATCTTTATGGTTGGCTTCTCCTTCATCATGATGGTCTGATACCTCCAGGGGCAGGAGAAAGTAGCAGTCTTTTTCTGGAGAGGTACTCTGGAAAGACGTTCTGGAAGGTTCATACCCTCCCAGAATATAGAAATGTATTGAATAGGGTGTCACATTGGTTGATCCAATGTGTCCCTCCACCATCGGGTTATGAGAGTATGCCCTTAAATTTGATGGACGGAGATATGGGAAACCGACTAGATGATGTAGCCTTCCAATGGTTACAGAGGATCCGGCCTTCTCATCTAGTATATCGTCACGAAGAAATGGCATATCTGGAACCATATTTACCAAGCCGATTTGCCAGACAATTTGGGTACGACCAACTCCATGTTGGGAACGCCACTACTTGTTTATCTGCTCACAGAGGACTCATTGACGGAGCTCGAGCTTGGAGATATTTTGCAGCTAGAGATACAAAGGTTGTATTCTCTATGCCTAATCCTTTGTCTAGCTCGGGACCAAAGATGCTTTATACGTATGCACGTTTCTATGTGTCGTCGGGCACTTTCAGACCGAGTTTCAATCTGAAGACTTTTGTTGCAGAGGATGATCCAGCTCCATCGAAGAGGTCAAAGAAGAAAATAGTTATTCAGCACTTTCCTTCAGAACCCGAAGATGAGACAACATAAGTTGAGCCTCCCTATGAATTATTCCAGGAAGGAAATTTTTCTGATGAGGTCCTTCCTCCTATATTTATATCTCTTTCTAAGAGGAAGAGAAGTGATGAATCTGAGACTATCTCCAAGAGGAGTACTAAGTCTCCAACATCTAGGAAAAAGAAGAAAGGAGTCTCAGTGACTGCTACATCATCTTTAGGTGGTATCTCGGTTGATGAGGACGATGCCGCTGATAAAGATGAAAAGACTGATGAAGACGACGCTCCTTTGATAAGGAGGTCAAGAGGCAGATATGTCAAGAAGTCTGCCAGCAAAATTAAGGGCAACAAACTCTTAGAAACGATCATGAGTGGAGGAGTTTTGCCAGAAATCAGTGAAGCAGCTTCTACTGAGAAGACCGAATCTGATGATATTCACCTTGCAACAGCTTCAACTGAACAGACTGAAGTAGAGTCTATTCAAGTTCAGGAAATAACTGCTCCGACCACAAGTGGAGTAGCCATTGAACCCTCGGAGACGAGAGTAATCCCATTTGAGCATGGGACAGAAGGTGTCATTCAAGCACTGGATGACCAGATTGATTACTCTGAAGAAGCAACAGCTCTGGAAGAAACTACCAAACAATCAGAAGTTCCTGAAATTCAGCTGAAGAAAACATTTCTTTGGCCAGAGGCGACGAAGACGTGCCGGCGTCTGAGCTATCAGCTGCTGATGATCTGTTAAAGAATGTTTGTCAAGATATCATTCTTCGAACCGATATTCCAGAGATAACTGAACCGGCAGCCAATACTGAGCTTGCTATCGTCATTGTTCCAGAGACTCATGAAGATGTAAATATCATTGATTCTGAATCAGAAGCTCATCCTGAAGACGAAGAAGAAGAAGAAGCTGAAGGAGGAGAAGACTGGCATGCTGGCACCTCTACTCTTTATGATGAAGACAAAGTCAAGGGAAACAAAATAGAACTTAGCCCTGAACCTGCTCAATCACCGAACAACGCTCTAGTACCCAGTAATTCTGGAGCTGGAAGCAGCCATATAAAGCAGGTATCGGATACAATCATGGACCGGTTGCGAGAGGAAGCAAAGCTCCCTCCACATACCGAGTATGAACCTCAGCCAGGTAGAACTTTATTTCAAATTCTGTTTTCGCTGCTTCTTTCTTTCTTTAAATGCCGATTACATTTTTCTTTAACTGTAGGAACTGCTGCAGCAATGAGTTCGACTCATGCTCCGCTTATCCAGGCTGATGCCGATGAAGGAAATTCACACTTAACTTCTCCGATGGCACATACTTCTGTTCCGAGGATAGAGAATATTCAAGCTTCTTCTTCCATGATAACAGCGACTCCTGGATTTGAGACTGGGTTAACAAGAGCTCTAGGAATGTATTCAGATATCATTTACTCATATCTAGATACATATTCTAGACGTTTCTTGAATGATGAAGCTATGCCATTTTCTGATCTTCGAACTATGGTTAAGTTCCCTCTCATGGCGCTGCATCATGCTGGTTGTGAATCTCAGTGCATTTTCTTCAAACATCTCCTGGATGAGTTAGAAGTAACTATCCGAAAGTACTGGGAGACTAAGAAGGAAGATCTTCAATCTTTAACTGCAACTGAAATTAGTCAACTAGAGCATGAAGCACAATCCCAACAAGCAGCTCTTGAAGCATTCCTTGCCTCTTCTACTGAGAAATTAGTAGAAAAGGGTGAAGAAATATTAGCTATTCGTCAAAGAGTAGAGCTTCTGGAGAAGGATAAAGCGTCCAAGGCTGAAGAACTAAAAAAATTGAAAGAGGAATTAGCTCGTCTTCAAGAGCGCATTACTGTCATGGAAGCAGATCAAGCTGAGGTTGCTACTACTTATATCTCTGAAGTTGAACACTATGAGGCTCTTCGGAAGGAACGAGAACGGATGCAGGCAGAACAGATTGAAGAAGTCAGCCGCCGCCAGTCTACCATCATTACTTTTGATGAACAGAATGTTTCAATTGTAGCAGCAGAACGAGTTAGAAAAACTCATGAAGAGAAACTGACTGCTGTTCTAAATCGTATGAGGGAGCTGATAACTCCAAATGAGTGAATTTCTTTTATTTTCACTTTCACTTGTATTTTTGATTCTGGAATGAGAGTAAATGAAAATCCTTGATCTGACTTTTGGTTTTGCTGTTTTGAAAATGATAGATTCATAGAAAATATGTTCAGAGGTAAATAATACATGACATATTTCAGTAGAATAGAATATACAAACGAACTTTGTAATTCTATCAAATGATATTAAACCAGAAATGATCTTAGTTTAATACTGATTGGAAAAAATAGAATTCAGACATAAAAATATCTTTAAATTCAATTTTTCACGATCTTTAGACTCGGAAATCAAAAGACTAGATGAATGAACGGGTTAACCGTCAGATTATAATGAACGGACGAACCGTCGGATAGATGAACGGACGAACCGTCAGGTATTAATGAACGGTCAAACCGTCAGATGAACGGATGAACCGTCAAATATGAATCATTTTTCAAAACAGTCAATAGAAACCATATTGGAAGACAGAAGGTTGCAATAGAAGTCACCGATACTCGTATCGGAATCCCAAGAAGTAGTACTAGAAGAATCAGATCTCTTATCTTCGTCAGACTCAGGATCTTCATGGATAATATTGATGAAAGGAGTAGGAGCAGTATAACCCAATCCGCATTTCGTCCTTCCATATTTCAAAGGAGGAATCCGGACAGGTATTTTTCTTCCTTTTCTATTATTGAGGCCAGTCCTGAAGTCATAGCCCATATTTTTTATGATGTCTCTAGATTGCTGACTATAACGACGTAGTTGTAATCTTCCAGTATCATCATTTTTGTCATCATCTTCAAGATCAGAATGATTTTGAGGCCCTTTGTAGAAGAATATTGGAATATCTCCTAGCTTTCTGCTAGGAACTAGAAAGTATGAAGATTGTACAGGTTCTAGAGATACATCTGTATGAACAGTCTGTACAACTCCTATGGTTATTATGTTCAAGTCATCTAACAGATGTAAATAACTATGAACATAATTACACACATCAATGTACTACAAAGGTGGAGACTTTTCATTAAATGTAAAAGCAGCAATATTTACATTGGGAGAAGGTTGAGCCTTAGAGATTTTAGCCAAGTCAATGACTAAAGGAGAAGAAGAAGAAGCTTTGTTTCGATTAAGATCGATAACAAATGGCTCAAAAGAGGTGAGCTCCCTTGAAGTTTGAGTAGGAAGAGTAGTCCGCCCTCCAATTGGAATTAGCAGAGTATCTTGTGAAGGTACAGGAACTGTAGTACGCCCACTGACAGAAATGATCAGTGTATTCTGAGTAGATGACTAAGGTAACGGAGAGATCCGTCCACTCACTGGAATGATGAAAGAATCTTCTCCAGAGGGTTTAGGAGATTGTTGCTGAGTAGTTCGACATTTAACAGGGATTATTAAAGTCTCACTTTGTGCATCTTCTTTCTCCATAGCTTGTATGATCCTTGTATATTCTTCTTTATACATTCGGGAATCATTGAAATAAGCTTCAACCCCATGGAAGGGATTTATATCAGCAAATTCTTTTTGTACTCTTTTATTGCTATCAATGTACTTAAAACATTGATGAAGAGTAGATGGCACCACATTATTTTCATGAAGAAAGGGCCTCCCCAGAAGAAGATTATAGGATCCCGCGATCTCGATCACATAGAAAGTGACTTTAGATCTGAAATCACCTATCTGAAGCTTCAGATGAATCTTTCCCAAAGGCTCACTTCGGCTTTGATTGAATCCCAAGATAGTAGTAACCGTCTTGGAGAGTTTGTGAAGAGGGATTTTTAGTTCATCCAACAAACTCTTTGGCATTATGCTTATAGCAGACCCTGGGTCAATGAGAATACGATCTATCTTCATCGTATCAATATAACCAGTGTAGTAGAGAGGTCGGTCATGTCGATTATCCTCCAGTAACATGTCGTCTTGTGTAAAGGTGATATTTGGGATAATCTCCAGTACACTGTTGTAATGTAAGCAAGTGGCAGGTTCCGCATCCGGCTTCTTCAATTGTGCAAGACAAGAGTCAGCTTGTAGAAGTGCTTCACTTAACGTCTCTCGAGTCTCTTTGGAAAGACGTAGAAGTTCAAAAAGGGACATTCTAGCGGGAGTATTAGCAAGCTGAGTCAAAATATCGAAGTTGTAAGGCTTCTGAAGTCCAAGAGGAGAAGACTTCTTGATTGGCTTATCAAACCGAGCCTGTTGTTTGCCTTTCTCCAGAGCCGTAGGCTTGGGAGGAACAGGTTCAGTAGATGGTTCTTCCTCGGGAGGAACATTAGGAGCATCTTTAGCATCTGAAGGGATATCAGTAGGATCTTCAGGATTTTTAGAATAATCCTTTAGGTAAGGTTTTCCCATTCGAGTAGCACTAACAAGTGCTTCTTCTTTATCTTTTGGCTCTGTGTCAGAAGTAGACCCAAGAGAAGTCATATGACATGACTTGATCTTTCCAGCCTTCTTAGATTTTTGAGAAGAAATCTTTTGAGGAGAAGGCGATTCAAAATCTGCCACTAGATCAGGATGGATCCACATGATTTCTCCTGTTTCCAAAGTGATTGGCACTAATCCTTCAAACTATGGAGGAGGAAGATTCACTATGTCAAGAGTTGCCTTGGGAATAGGAATAATCCTACTTTCAAGGAGTTGAGGAGGGAAATTTCCAAATTGCATAGAGACGACGTTGGAGGTGACGGTCTTCTCTTTTGGAGTAAGAGAGATAGCTCCAGATTTAATCATTTCTTGGATCTTTCCTTTCAATACATAACATGTACGAATTGTATGACCCAGCATTCTGTGATATGGACAGTATTTAGGATGATCTGTCTTACCAGCTTCATCAGGTTTCTTGATCTCTGGTAATTGTATTTTATTACCTTTCAGCAGACATTCAAAGATACCAAGGACATCGTCGTCATCAAAAGAATATTCTTCTCTGGGGCGAGGTGTTCTTGATTGTTGAGTTGTAGAGGCAGGAGTTTGAACATTCGATGCATCTTTGCTCTGAAGATTAACTTCTAGAATTTCTTTTCCTTTGCGAGCATTATTTTTATTGTTAGCCCCATGTCCTGTTTCTTTAGGAGTCATCTGCACTCCTAAACCTTTGAAGGTTTCAGCACTGATTTCTGCAGCTTTAGCACTGACTATGAAGGAAGGCCAATCTTGAAATTGAGTGGACCCTGTCCACATACTGATGATTGGCAACAAGTTTGATTTGTACGTGTCAATGGTGACAGCATCAGGAGTTCCAAGAGGCATCTTCAGAGCTTCTCTTCGAAACCGTTCAATGTATTCCTCTGTAGATTCATTATTTTTCTGCTTGATTCTAATAAGAGCAGACATAGTCATGTCATTAAGCCCTTCATAGAACCTTTCAAGAAACATCTGTTTGAAACCAGCAAATGAGGTAATACTTCCATCTGGAAGACTTCTATACCATTCATAAGCCGTTCCCTTGAGACATCCAATAAATACCCGAGTAAGGAGAGCATCACTTGGTTGTAATTGATCAGTCATTACTTCAAAGTGATTGATAAACTGACTTGGAGAAGTGGTTCCATCATAGAATGAGATAGTAGGAGGCTTGTATTTAGGAGGATATGATACTTGCTTCCATTCTATCGGATAAGGCTGCTTGATGCCTAACCTTTGTAAACCATCCTTCTGTTTGAATGCCTCGAATTGAGTTTTGAGATTTTTCAATTCTTCAGAGACAACTCCCGAAGATTGTGGAGTTGTGGCTTGTAGAGAATAGTTAGGAGGAGGAACAGCATTGTAAGCACTACCCCCAGCTCTAGAGAGACTAGGATTTGGTTGAGCAGGTCCAGGAGTATTGGATTGTACTGCTGGAGGAACTTGTACTGGACTTATATCAGTATCAACTGGTATGGCATCTGATACAGTCTGTCGATTTTGCAATTGAGCTGTCATGAGTTCATACATTGACTTCATTGTGTCAGTCATAGACTTCATTTGCTGTTCCAAAGAAGCAATTCTTTGATTTTGAGGAGTCAGGGAAGAAGAGGGTTCATCAGTATTCCCATCAACCATGTAAGTCGTGACTGTATGAGGGATTATTGATGAACTAGTAGATGTTGTATGCTCTGAATCATTGCTTCGTGTATCAAAGTCAACTATAGGAGAATTACCCCCAGTAGGAAGAGGTGGGAAGATAGATTCTTCAAGAAATTCAGAATCAATTTTAGGGATCAAATTTCTTTGACTAGAAGCCAGGACTCTTGCTCTGGTGTTTTTATATACTCCATCTGGACTATCAACTCTACCCCCGGTGTCCCGAGAAGTCATGTTGACAGAGGCAAACAAAGGCTCATCTTCATCAGGCATAGGTTTATACTGAATCCTATTAAAGACAGACTGTCGTTTATTTTGACATCTGCATTGCATTGTGACTCTTGGCTGGAAGTCACATTCAGTATGATCACCATGGTCTTGAACTGTTGATTCACATCTGCACTGAATTATGACTCTTGGATAGAAGTCACATTCAGCATGTTCCTTTGATATAGAATTACTCCTTCTCTTCTGTTGAAGATATTTCCGTAAATCTGTTTGTGAAGATTGAGGAATATACTTCCTGTTCTTGGGTCTTGATGGCTCTTGATTATACAAAGAGTGATTAATGTGAGCCACATAATTTCTTGCATACTCTGCATCTGGATCTTTTATCTTCATATCCAATTGGTATGGTTTCTTAACACCAGAAGTGCTGAGTTTAGTTCTTAAATCAGTGGAAGGTAACATATTAACTTTGGAAATATAGAGTTTTCCTTCCATTGATCTGGATATTTGCAGAGAAGGAAGAGTTAAACCACTCCCTTGATTAGGAGTTGGTAACAGACCCTCTTTAATGGACAGATTCTGTGCCCAATTTGAAGAAATCAAAGAAGAAGACATTAAGGAATGTTTCTTCTTAGACTCATTCAGATGTTGAGACATAGAATGTCCAGAAGGAAGAGTAGTCAAAAGACCATCTCCTTTCCTTTGACTAACAAAAGTATCAGTCAAAGCTGTTCCTGGAGTAAAAACTACAGGAGCAGGAGAAACAACTAAAGAGTTATTCCTTTTCGAAGGGACTTTGTGTGGAAGACCACCCCCAGTTCTAGTAGAACTCGGTGAAGAAGAAGAGATAACTAAGGAGTTATTCTTCTCTGATGAAATACACGCTGAAACAGACTTGGTTAAAGAACCAGAGCTGTTAGCGTGACTTTTGATTTTAGAATTACACGCTGAAACAGATTTGGCTAAGGAGCCAATACTGTCAGCGTGACTTTTGAATGTGGGGTTGCACACTGGAATAGATTTGGCTAAGGAGCCAGTACTATCAGCGTGACTTTTAGAGTTGAATTTGCACACTGGAACAGATTTGGCTAAAGAGCCAGTACTGTCAGCGTGACTTTTAGAATTGAATTTGCACACTGGAACAGATTCGGCTAAAGAGCCAGTACTGTCAGCGTGACTTTTAGAATTGAATTTGCACGCTAGAACAGATTCGGCTAAGGAGCCAGTACTGTCAACGTGACTTTTAGTTACTGTCATCTTCGAGCGCACAAGAGTGTGCGTGCTTGCAATGGAGTTCTTGCCAGTGTTAGGAGTAGACACTGTGGCAGAGACTTCACCATTGACTACCAACTGATTCTTAGGGACATAGACAGAGTGTCCTTTCGACTTGGCAGTGATAATGGAGGCTGGAATGGGCTTGCCACCCTTAGCCCGCTGTATTTCTTCATAGGCGAGTTGATCGAATTTGATCGTCATCACCTTCTTCGTCGAGCCGATAGACGAAGTATCGCATTGAGTTGTTACCATCTCAGAAGAGGAGATGGTTTTCCCCAGCAGAGTCGCCAATTTGTTTTCCATAAATAAATTCACTTTATTTATTTTGTATCTGAGAAAATTACAACTGTAGGAATCCGATCTAGAAGACGATCGCTTTATCCTTTGGACTATGCGAAGAAGAAAAGCTCTCAAAATTTTGACAGTAGATATCAATGTATCTGTACTATGAATAAAAAAAAAGAACTCTATTTATAGAGTCAAAACAGTAACTGAAAAGATAACTACCTCACCACTAGTGCATTTGAAAAGTTACGCAGACTCTAAATACACGCAGGATTAGTGAGTAGTTACTGGACGTAGCCCGTAACTGTTGGACACATGGCATTAGTGCATGGGTCGTGTGCAAGTTACTGGGCACGCGAGAGAGAGATCGGTGGCATGGCTGCCACGTACTCCAGTTGAAATAAAATCTACGCTGTCTTGCTGAAGGCAAAAAATCCACGCAGTTTCGTTGACGCAGACTCGTTGAAGGCGAAATCCACGCAAGCTTTGAAGAAGAATACTTCAGAATTCATGCAGGCTTTGAGAAGAATAACTCAGAAGTCACGCAAATATTTTGAGGAAGGAGAAGGTTCAGAATCCACGCAAACCGCCAGCTGTCTTGATTTGGCACGCTTCGTCTGACACAAAATCTCTGACATTGATTATATTGTCAGCCGCATTAAATGAAGATAAGACCCAAAGTTACGCCAACTTGGTGAAGAGTGAGTCTTGCTAAGGAAGATTTCGAAAATCACGCAAAAGACGGCGATGATCTCTCGAATTCTGTGCATACGTGGCATACGAGGAAACGTTTCTCGACTGCTGTGTTGTCAGTCATTATGATTCTGACGTATGGCTGAGCTGTCTCTGCGTGACTTCTAAAGGAGATGTCCAGGCAGAACTTAGCGTATCTTTTGTGCTGCTTCTTGGATCACTCTGCGTGACTTGTTCTGATCAACTCAGCGTGACTTTCATTTTTGAGGCCTACAGTCAGCCCGCGGCTTGTGTTAGGGTTAGGTTTCCGTTTAATTTATTTAGGTTTTAGTTAAAATAACAGTAAACCCGAAAAATCAACTCTGTGTCCTAACAGTTTGGGACACAGAGTCTACGTGTCCGCGCTATGCACGACACGTACAGGCCCTAAACGCGTGTCCGAGCACAGCGTTGGGTTCGTCGTGTCCTGGCGAACCACATAGGTCGAATCGAGACACGCACGACACATTTTGTCACTGTAACGTACGTGTCCGGCGATCGATGGGGGTTTAGAACGTGCTGGACAGTGGAGGAAGTGTCGGGGCGGTGGCGCTTGGGCGACGATCGACTCGCCTTGTCACGGCGCGTCGGTTGATGGTGGTTGGGAGCGGTGAGTGTCGTCGGGGAGTCTGGACGGGGTTCGCCGGAGTTAGGGTTAGGGTTTAGGCTGTCGGGGAAGAAAGGGGGTGGCTGGGTGGTCGTGGGGTTGTTCTAGGGTTAGGGTTTAGTCTAGGGTTTCATTTATAGGGAAGGGAAGTCGGTTGTGGGCGGTGAGCTGGCCAGAGTCGGCCGGAAATGGCGGGGTCAGGTCGCCGGTCAGTCGTCGGTCAGTCGGGTCGTCGGGGGTGGGTAGATTAGGGTTTTACACTTAGGTCCCCATAGTTTTTAGGATTTACAATTAGGTCCTAACAGTAGGTAAATGCAAATAGAAATTTGCATTCCGCAATTTAAAACAATTAATTAATTGCAAACTGATATTGTAATAATTTAATAAATTATAGATTGATATAAAAATAAAACTAAAAATTACAAAATGGTATTAAAATATTTTAATTAATTACAAAATGATATTTTTGTATTTAAAACTCATTTAAAACTCATTTAGAAATTCTAAAAAAATTCCTAAAAATTATAATAAATATTTTAAGGCTAAATATGACATTAACAACTAATTAACACTAATTAAATAAATTTTTGAAAAACAGGGGCTCACAAGTCTTTCCTCCTTGAAAAATTTCGTCCTCGAAATTCACAAGGATTGAAGACCCTATAGTATTCTAACATAGCAAGCAATGCAACAAATGACTAGGGCTATGATCGAAACTAACCTCTAAAGTATCAAGCGGGAACGGGTGGTTCTCTCGCAGCGGTTGGATCGAACAAGTAAGGGTATCTCTCCCCCATGTCCGACTCCCTCTCCCAAGTAGATTTACCCGGAGAGTGACGGCTCCAAGCTACTCGTACTAAGGGTATAACCTTGTTCCTCAGCTTCTTCTCTCTTCTGTCTAATATCTCCACTGGCTGCTCAGAAACTGTAAGGCTCGGCCCGATCTCCAACTCTGAATGATTTAGCACATGACTGGGGTCTGGAACATATCTCCTCAGCAAAGATACGTGACAGACATCGTGAACTCCTGCTAGGTTGGGTGGAAGTGCAACCCTGTAAGCTACCTCTCCAATCCTGCCAAGTATCTCGAACGGCCCGATGTATCTGGGGCTCATCTTCCCTCCTCGTCCGAACCGGATCGTCCCTCTAGTAGGTGATATCTTCACTAGCACCATATTACCGTCTGCGAACTCCATCGATCTGCGACTAGCATCAGCCCAGTATTTTTGTCTGTCCTGAGCTACTCTGAGCCTGTCTCTGATCATCCCGACTTTCTCTGCTGCATCCGTGATCTTCTCTGGCCCAAGCATAACTCTGTCTCCGACATCATCCCAAAAGAGCGGCATGCGACATCGTCGTCCATAAAGCACCTCGAAAGGAGACATACCGATACTGGCTTGGTAGCTGTTGTTGTATAAAAACTCTACCAAGTGGAGATGGCTCTCCCAAGATCCCCCAAAGTCCAATACGCAGGCCCTCAGCATATCCTCCAGTGTCTGTATCGTCCTCTCGGACTGTCCATCTATCTGCGGGTGGTACGTCGTACTGAACTTGAGCCTACTGCCCAACTCCTCCTGCAAGCTCCTTCAGTAGTGGGACGTAAATCTGCTGTCTCTGTCCGACACGATGCTCACTGGCACTCCGTTTAGGCGAACTATCTGCTGCATGTATAGCTCTGCCAACTTCTCGATGGAAAGCCCCACCTTCAAGGGTATGAAGTGCGCACACTTCGTCAGCCTGTCCACGATGACCCAAATGGCATCCTTCCCTCCTTGGGAACGAGAAAGCTCTGAGACGAAGTCCATCGTAATATGTTCCCACTTCCACTCGGGAATGGGTAACGGCTGCAACAAACCAGCTGGCCTCTGGCGCTCTACCTTGACCTACTGGCAAACTAGGCATCTCGAAATGAAACGTGATACATCCCTCTTCATCCCGTGCCACCAAAGATGTTCCCGCAAGTCACGGTACATCTTGTTAGCACCAGGGTGAATAGAATATCTCGATCGGTACGCCTTCTGCAAGACTGTCTCTACCAGCTCTCCCTTTGGCACGCACAATCGGCTGCCATGTCTCAAGGATCCATCCTCTGCTACAGTGAAGTCATCTAGCAATCCAGCTAAAGCCTGGGCTCGAAGTCTGCGAAGGCTCTCATCTGTAGACTGTGTCTCCCTTATCTGCTCCATCAAACTTGACTGAATGTCAAGCGCCATCATCTGTATCACTGATCCTGGCCGAACTAGCTCGATACCGAGCTTCTCCAGATCTTCCCGTAAATGCCGATCTATCATCAGATACCATGCCATCGGATGCCTGTTCAGCGCATCCGCCACCATATTTGCCTTCCCGGGGTGATACTGTAAATCGATGTCGAAGTCTTTCATCAACTCCAACCATCGTCTTTGTCTCATGTTCAACTCTTTCTGCGTGAACACATACTTCAAGCTTTTGTGGTCAGTAAAGATTTCCTTTGTGGTCAGTAAAGATTTTCATACGCTCTCCGTATAAGTAATGTTTCCATAACTTGAGTGCAAAGATCACTGCAGCTAACTCTAGGTCATGGATAGGATAATTCTGCTCATGAGTCTGCAATTGCCTAGATGCATAAGCAATCACTTTCCCATGCTGCTGATGTCGGGGTCCCAGAACTCTAACTGGCGGGGTCGGGTGATGTGATGTAGGGGGACGGTAAGTCTGCTGGGGCGGCGTCGGTGCTTTCTGCTGGAAAGCCTGATGCTTGGACGGTCCCTCGTGGTGTACAAAAGCCGGCCACTTGCTAGACAGAAGACGCTCCTCGATGCTCCAGGCCAACTCTAGGCTCTGGTAGTAGTCAGTCGTACCGTTCGCCACTATAAGAATGCCAATGTCTGGAACTAGACCATGGCAAAACCTACGGGTCATCTCCTCTGGGTCTGCAACCAGACTAGGAGCGAAACGGCTCATGCGACTAAACTCTGCCGCATACTCATCAACATAATGGTTCTCCTGCTGGATGTTCTGGAATCGTAGTCCCATGGCTACTCTAGCAGTGGTCGAGAAGAATTTCTTCTTGAACTGGGTCTTGAACTGATCCCAAATGGCCCTCCCTCTCGCAAATAACGGCTCATTCCGGAACCAAACTCCTGCTAAGTCTATCAGCAGAAATCCCACTGCCTCGACCTGGAGGTCACCCGGCATCCTAACTCCAAGGAGCTTCCTCTCTACCGAGTCTAGCCAGTCATCTGCTACTACTATGCCCTCAGTTCCTGAGAACTCCTTGGGATTCAGACCCATGAAGTCCTTGATCGTCCCCGCTCTCTGCCGTGGCTCTACAGGTGGTGGGACCACGGTACGTTCCTCAGAACGCTCCATGCTCTGGCGGAGTAGGGTAGTCTGCTCCTGATGGGTTGTTAGGAACCCCTGGATCAGAGTGAGCAGTTGGTTCCCGTCGAGTGTGACGGAAGCCTGGGTAGGTATAGTGATAGGGGGTGGTGGAAGAATCGGGTCCTGCTGGGACTGCGATGTGGAAGGTGGTGGAGTCATCAGGGTTGGTAGATTTGTGGAGTGGGGGAGTATGGTAGGTGGAGGTGGAGGTGTATCAGTCAACTAGTCAGTTGACTGGATGGGGCGTGCGCCATTCTCAGGTGTGACATACTAGGATGAACGAGTAAGCACCATTTAATTACAATAAAAAGGACTTATAAGGACTTATTTAAAGTAAACAATCATAGACAAGAAAATCTAATTATAATAGCAAGCATGTGATGTATTTCCTATGTTGCAATCCTAGCATTCCTCTAGGTGTTCTAAGCGTTATTCCTAATGTTGTCTAATTACCTTAAGTTCCTAATTGCAGGCATGCTTGGTACAATAACGTAACCAAACAATTTAGTCAGGACCTGCATGGGCCACCACTAAAAACATGTCACGACCCGTTACCCAAATTGTTGGGCCGGGCCGACTCATGTCCAGCCTACGCTTGAGATAAAACGTAGTAAGCTGTTCTAAAGACAACAGGATAAAACTAAATGTGCTAACAGTTCTATAAGTGAATAAAAGTCATAAATGCTCCAAACACAAAAGTCGTCTCATATAGTAATAAGTCCAAGTACAAGTCTGAAATATAAAACTGGATACATGTCCAGTTATAAAATACATAGTCTAATACATGACTACACTAAATATCCCAAGCAACTACGCAAACTAGACGAGTTTTCCCGCAGGTACATCCTCGTAAAGCAAAGCCGGGTCCTCGGCAGTATCTCCATAATATGAGTCGCAGAGTAACTCCTCCTCAGTAAGAATACCTACAACGTTATCCTGTCAGGACGGGAGCAAGTACTGATTCTAACAAACTAGCATATAAAACATGGAAATGAACATAAGAGGAATAACTGGAAACATGGCATCACATAATCTATCATGGCAAGGACACATATGTCATAGAGACAGATGTATATGTAATGTTTAAAACTGTAGCAGGTACGTGATCGTCAATAGGTGTACAATGTGCAGGGGCACATAATGAAATGTACTTCTGTACAAGTGATAAGGCGATAGATGTACATACGTACAAATCCGCTTTGAGATAAAGCCTACGACAAGGTATACATATAAAATGTCAACCTTGCTCGGTACATACGTACGGAGAAGGGGGCATGATCACGTACTCAACTATCAGTTTCTCCATACCCAGATTCTAATCATGTGAGAGATATAAAACTGTTCTAAACATGGTAGTGACTGAAAGTAATACAACATGTGAAGGTTTAACTTGCTACCCCAAGGATCAATATTTAACATGGTTAGATTTACAGTTCATTGATGTAACAGTATGTAAAGTTTGTAGAAAGTACTTGCCTCTAGCAAAGCAAAGCAAAGCAAGCTGCGATAAAAATGCTATAGATGTCTGGTAACTCGTCACTGTAGAAATAAATATATAAACTTAGTTTTTACACTAAGCTAAAACACTAAGACACTAATTGGTGCAACACGACTTGTGGCTGGGCACCTAGCTAAAATGATAATTTTAGCATAGAAGACCAATATGGGGTGACACACTGCTATAACTAACTTTCTAGGGTCTTTACACTAGTGAGTGGTGAGGTTCAACACGGCTATAACTCAAAATAACACAAAAAGTTGTAAGTCGTAATTATTCAATAAATAAATCAAATAAATATTGTGTTCCAACAATTTTGAGATAGACAAAAAGCTCAATTTTACATAAAATAAAGTACCAAAATGATCCTTGTTAATTATATAAATTTATTATAATTTTTTTGGAATTTATTAACCAGTACAAGTATTTTATAAAAATCAGTTTTCCTAAGTACACAGAAAATGAGTTCTGGTTTCATATGCCAAAATTGTGGCAAAACTGTAAATTAAATACTGTAAAAATTATTGTAAATTAGCTAAATTAACATAGTAGCTAAATACTATTTTTCTAGAATTTTAACAGCAATTAAAGTATTTTTAGAAATTCAAAATCAACATTGTACACAATTGAAATTAAATAATTAATTATCTGCGTATTTTGTCCATGTACATAATTTGAACCAGAGTTCAAATACAGGACCCAAGGCCATGAATCAAGTCCAATATGACTTGTACAGATCTTGAATGTGTGAAAATATATTTGAGCCCAAAAATCCATGCTAGACTTGGACACCAAATGGTTGCAATAATTAAAATACACCAAAAATACAAAGTGGTAAAAGTACAAAATAAA